>CM060863.1:33235175-33372447 GCA_030737845.1 Acorus calamus | reverse complement strand
TATTTTAGTTAATATGTTAGTGTTTATTGTTTGAATGTGTTTAGGTTAATATTGTTTTGAATGTTTGTATAATTAGTTATGTTTATTGTTTATGTTAAAATATTTTTTTATGTTAGTGGTTATTGTTTTAGATATTGTTTAATAATTCATTTACTTCTTTTGAATTATATAAAATTATGTTCAAACATAGTCTCATTAATAATAATGTTTTATTACAAAAATTTTCAAAATAGAATGAGAATGCAAACAAATACATGAGCTCTTCCTTTTTTTTTTTTTTTTTTTGCCAACCATCCGGGTCGGGTCGGACCTGGACCCGACCCGGGTCCAACGGGCCCGGGTCTTGCCACGGGTCGGGTCCGGGTCCACCGGGACCCGACCCGTTGACAGGCCTACACATGAGAGGTTATAGGCATATGGAAATTAGTGGACAATCGAGCACGCATCCTCGTCAATGAAGATGACGTTGAAGAATATTGTAATATGTGAAGTGAGTGCTTGGTGAATAGTCCCACAACAGAAAAGTGGAAGAGAATTTTTCAATTCATAAGTAAACCCACTTCTAGAAGGGTGTCTTAAAAAAGATAAATGGGGAACCACATATGCTACACATGCTACATGTGTACGTGCTTACGCGCGCGTACGCATGTAGGCCTATTTTGGCGCTTTATTAGGCGCACTTAGCACTTCCCAATACTTGATATTATTTTTGCTGGATTTCATAATTTTGAAATTCAAATAAATGACCCAAGAATCACCTCTCAATACCTGCATCCTTTCAATGAATTGCAACAGTTATATCTACAGGTGATAACTGAAATAACTTGAAGAGATGCAAATGCACCCCTTGGATTGTAACAGAATTTTGAAAGGTTGCAAATGCAACCCTTCAAACTCTATTAAGTCTGTTCATTGAACAGATTAGATCATCAATTTTATTTCGAGAGTGTTGTGAGAGAGTTCCTCAGAGTTGCTATCTGCAGAACTCTGAGTTTGTTGTATCCTGGAAGTGAATATTGCTTGAGAACCCATTAACAAACTCTCAACGAGTAGGGACAATTATCACTTTAAGGATAGCAATTCTTCTTCGCGCTTCAAACTCAATTATTTGTCACTGTCCACCAAAATCTTTTATAGATGATTTAGTGTTTGAATCCTTTATGTAACAAACACATAACATGTTTCAATAAAATGAGAATGATTGGTACACTGATCGACTCCAAACTTGAGGGTTTGTCTTTCGTACGGCACAAAAATGGGATGACATTCTCTCCGTATCTCTCTATGGCTAGCCTGAATTCGAATAGTAGGTTCATGTCTTTTTTTATTCGTTCTAAGCTCATCAAAATCAATGTAGAGATGGAAATCTTTTTTTTATAAACATGTGTTTCTTGGGTGACGTGATGTGATGTTTTGAATGATCTGGAGTTTATTGTTGATGACTTCGAGAGAATATGTTCCAAACAATAATATGTGTAGATCAGACAACCCCTCTTGCATGGTTGGGACCCCTGAAAGATGGTCTCCTCCAATAGGCTCGGCCAGAGATTTATCGTTTAGGTCTTCTCCTTGTACTTATCCCGTGTAATTTACCTGAATATCTGTCAAAACTCTGTCTCTATGCGACCCATCCAAAGGTGCAACTGGTGGCCTTGTCAAACTCTGTATCCATGCAACCCAACCAAAGTTACACGTCTGAGTCTGACCATCAAAGTTACACGTCTGAGTCTGACCATCAAAGTCTATGCGCATTTGGCTGTGTATATATACATGTGATACATCTCTTCATATATCCCACTGATGCAGAATGATCATGGACCGTTCGATTGATACTGAGGACCATCAAATGAACAATTATAGATGATTTATAATTTTTTTATTTTTGGCATTTTTAGAGTTTGTTAGGATTTATTTTATTTGTTTTAGTTATTATATTTAGATTTGAATTTCAAATAATTATTTGAATTCGAATTTGAATATTAGTTATGATAGATATGAAATTTGTTTGTGATTTATTAGTTAGGATTAGATATGAGTTTGTTTGTGATTTTCAGATTTAGAAAATCTGTTAAAATCCTATCCAACAGATAAGTAGTTAAGATCCTAATCTGTTAAGGATTCTCCATCCTATAAATATTACATCACCCACCCAATCAAACTCGATCAACACACTTACTTCCTCTATTGATCAAAATCAAAGGTGTTTTTTAAAAGTTCCATATAAACAACCAATCTCTCTTTTGGCACAAAAACCATGGCCTACCCTACCAGCTTGAGAAACTTCTTTGTGTTAGTGACCTTGATCACCCTTGTTGTACTCTTCCCGAGTTCAAACGCTCCGGCGGAGGCGAGGATTATAGGAGACGGTACCAAATTTATGGAGAACAATGAGCTTTTGTCGGAGTCCCTTCGGAGAGGGACCGTCCCTTCACCGGGTGCATCATGTAATACGAATGTGCGAGGAAAACCTAGGTGCCCACCCCCGAATGCCAACATGGGTGTATCCATGGCCCGAAGGCAAAGTTCCACGAAGACTGTTATTCGAACTGAACATAATGTAGAAAACAACATACTGGGTTGATCTATATCTTCTTATAGTTTTTTTTTATTTCCTCTTGTGTCAATAATATATGGTGTAGTATTGTAGTTGTGTACATCATTTGTTCTATTTGATTCAATAATTCCTTGGCATGTCCATGGAAATGTTACTGTATTTATTTTAATAAATGAATTTTTTATTAATTTTATGAGTATATAGTTTCATGGTTTTGTTTAGCGTCATCTTTTTCAAATATTTAATCCACGAGCCTTAATTAGTATATAAAACAATGTATTAGATACATCTCAAAGACTCAGTTAAAATACATGTGTATTGTATTACACGTGTATTACTGTGCTACACGTGTATTATGTCTTGTACCATTATATAAAAAGCTTGGTCCCTCTCTTAATACAATTAGGTCATATTATTCTTTTCCCAAAAGTCTAACATGGTATCAGAGCCCCTTTAAGACCTCAAATAAAATTTTTTTCGGATTTTCGTTGAGATTCGAGTTTGTTACATTGCGTCGTTGTTCGCGATGTCATCGTCATCGTCATCACCGTCTGTGCCCATCCGCGCCGTTCGCCGTCCGCCCGTCCGCGCTGCAGCCCCGTCCGCGCTGCGCACCGTCCGCCCGTCCGCGCTGCAGCCCTGTCCGCGCCCGTCTGCGTGGGAGCCGTCCCTGCCCGTGCCCGGCAGATCCAGCCCCAGCCCCGGAAGATTCCGCGCGATCCGTGCCCGGCAAAATCCCGGATTGCGACGAGCACAGATTCCCGCTATCGTGCGCCGATTTTCCTGCTAACGTGCGCCGAGCCCATCTGCCCAGCCCACCTGCCCGAGCCCATTTAACCGGCCCATCTGCCCGAGCCCGAGCCCATTTGCCCGGCCACCGGATCCGTCCGTTAGTCGCCGCCGGCCGCCGTCCGTTAGTCGCCGCCGTCAGTCAGTCGCCGCCGGCTGCCGTCAGTTGCCGCCGGCCGCCGTCATTCGCCGCCGGCAGTTGACCGTTTCCGCCGGCCGCCGACCGTCGCCGCCGGCCGCCGTCCACTCGCCGCCGGCCATTTCTGTCCCGTTTCTTTCCTGGATCGTTAGATCTTCGTTCGGACTCCAAATCTAGTCATCCAGGTACTCATTTTGTTCAGTTTTTCATTGTCTACGCATTCGTATACATTTCGGCTTCTTTTGAGATATTTCGATCATGTCTTCGTCCGAAAATCCAACTGATCCGAAATCCACGTTGCCGGTCACCACTGCTCTTCAACCACCTGTCCCCGTGGACTCATTTGAGCCTCTTCGTGATGTTCTCCCAAATTCGACTGATTTTCTTTTGAGCTCCGTCGAAGATTGGCCGTCTTGGCGCGCCACTATGAAGAGCACCCTCAGTCCACGTGATTTATTCAGTCATCTTGATGGTACTATGGCTGTGCCACCGTCTGATTCTCCAGCATATCTCTCGTGGCGAAGACGTGATCAGCGTGCTTCTTCTTATGTGATCAACTCTGTTGATCGCTCTTTTCGGGCTGATCTCAGTGTATTCGATACAGCAGCGGAGATTTGGGCGTCTCTTCTTGAACGCTTTGTGGAGAAAAGTGGCGCTCGAGATTATCAGTTACTTGCTGAGGTTCAGACAATTGTTCAGGGCGATCTATCTGTCACCGATTTATACAATCGCATGCGCACCTGTTTTCGTGAACTACGCAATCTTGAGCCGGGTCCACGTACATCTCTAGCCGAGAGAGATGCCTTTCGTGAACGTCGTGAACTCTATCATTTCTTTATGGCTCTTCGTCCTGAATATTCCACGTTAGCTGGACAGTTGATTCATCGAGATCCTTTACCACGCTTAGAGGTGGTCCTAGCGGAAATTGTTGTCGAGGAGACCCGTCTTCGTACTGTAGCATCTTGACAGACTACTTCCTTGAACATATATTCTGGAGTTCTGGCTGCTACCTCTCCTGCTGTTCCTCCTGCAACCTCATCACGCTCTACAATTCTGTGTGCGCACTGCAAAAGGTCAGGACATGCCGTTAATAATTGCTGGGATCTTCATCCAGAGAAACGTCCGGTTTCTCGTATGCCACAGCAAGCCTCTCAAGGACGTGGTCGGGGCCGTGGTCCGACTCACCGTCATCATACTGCTGCTGTTGCTACCGCCCCTGCATCAGGTTTGCCTGCTTCTGATCACCTTGACACCTTGATCAATCAGCGTCTTGAGCAGCTTTTACAGCATCCACCTCGGTCCGAGTCTACTACTCCCTCAGCATTCTCTTCCACTCCGGGTACCTCTGTCTCTTGGATTTTTGATTCTGGTGCATCCCATCATATGACATCAAATAGTTCTATACTTACTGCATGTTCACCTGCACCTGCTCATTTGCCTCCGATTCATACTGCTGATGGTTCCGCTTTAGTTATCACCCAGTGTGGATCTATCACCACCACCTCAGATCCCACTGGTCGTCTCTCCATTCCATTTGTTTTACATGCGCCGGATCTATGCATGAACCTTATTTCCATTAGTAGGCTTTGTGATTCCGGTCTGACCGTTTCTTTCACTTCCTCTGGTTGTTTCGTGCAGGATCCACACTCGGGGCAGAGGATTGGCGTTGGTCGTAGAGTCGGCGGATTGTACTTCGTGGAGTATCTGCATCTCCCTGTTCCAGAATCCCTCTGTTTTTGTGGTAGCGTCACTTCTAATGCCGATTTGTGGCATAGAAGGTTAGGTCATGTCTCTGAGTCTCGCCTTAAAGGCCTTTTTGAGTCTGGTGTGTTAGGATCTACTTCTTTTTCTCCTTTGTCTGTGTGTGAGGGCTGTAAATTGGCCAAACCTGTGGCCTTACCTTTTAGTCCTAGTAATAATCAGTCCACCAGTCCTTTTGAGTTAGTGCATTCTGACATTTGGGGTCCTTCTCCCGTACATTCTCTGAGTGGTTTTTCTTATTATATTAGCTTTCATTGATGATTATTCTCGCTTTACGTGGATTTATTTACTACGTAATCGCTCTGAGATTGCTCACATTTATGATGTTTTTACCACCATGATTCACACCCAATTTCAGACTCGCATTAAAACCTTTCGCTCTGATTGTGCCAAAGAATATATTTCTTCTACAATGCGCTCTCTGATTCAATCACATGGCACAATCTTTCAGCAGTCTTGTCCCTACACTCATGAGCAGAATGGTGTTGCCGAACGTAAACATCGTCACATTCTTGAGACCACTTCGCTCTCTTCTACTGTCATCGTCTGTTCCACAGCATTTCTGGGCTGAGGCTGCCCTTCTTTCTGTTCATCTCATAAATATCACTCCCTCTACCGTTCTCTCTGGCATGTCCCCTCACGAACGCCTCTATTCTTCACATCCCAACTACAGTCGTCTTCGAGTTTTCAGTTGTACGTGTTATGTTCTTCTTCCTCCTCATGCTCGTGACAAGCTCTCTGCTTAGTATGTTCGATGTGTTTTCTTAGGAATAAGTTTCGAGCATAAGGGGTATCGTTGTTATGATCCAGTGGGTCATCGTTTTTGGTTTGCTCGTCATGTATCATTTGTTGAGGATGTTCCCTATTTTTCGTCTACGTCCCGTGAGTCCACTTCTTCTACGTCTCCTTATGTTCAGCCTTGTCCTGTTATTGAGTCTTTTCCTCTTTCCTGAATCACCTCCTAGTCCTCCCCTGGTTGAGCCTTCTCCGATAGAGCATGACTCGTTGCCTTCCTCTTCCAGTCATACTGCAGATACTTCTACTGGTGCCTCGCCTACTGCGTCTGACGCCCCTCTCCCGGTCGTGGATCCGAGTAGTGTCGCTCGCTATCCTCAGCGCGAGCGTCGTCCGCCTGCCCGTTTCAGTTTTGATAGTGGACCCCCTGATCAGTTTGGTTTTGCCACAGTCAGCTCTTATTCTCCACAACTTCAGGCCTTTCTTGCAGCTATTCATACACATAGGGAACCTAAATCTTATCAAGAGGCAGTTCAGCACCCTGAGTGGCGACAGGCCATGGATGAGGAGTTTCAGACATTTCAGGAGACTCATACGTGGGATATTGTTCCTCTTCCCACCGATGTTGAGCCTATCAGTTGTAAATGGATTTTTAAGGTCAAATATCGACATGATGGATCCATTGAACGACACAAGGCTCGTTTAGTTGCTCGCGGTTTCACACAGGAGTATGGAATTGATTATGAGGAGACCTTTGCCCCTGTTGCACAGATGACCACTGTTCGCACTCTTCTTGCAGTTGCTGCGACTCGTCATTGGCCGCTCTTTCAGATGGATGTGAAGAATGCCTTTCTTCATGGGGATTTATCAGAGGTGGTTTACATGCAACCACCTCCTGGTCTTCGTACTCCTCCTCAGCATGTCTGTCGTATCCGACGTGCTATATATGGCCTCAAGCAGGCTCCTCGTGCATGGTTTGAGCGTTTTCGCAGTGTTATTCTATCAGCTGGGTTTGTTGAGAGCTCTCAGGATCACTCTTTGTTTGTGCGATCATCATCGCAGGGTCGTGTGATTCTACTTCTATATGTGGATGATATGATCATCACTGGTGACGACTCAGCTGGTATTACTCTTGTTCAGCGCCACCTCAATAGTCAGTTTCAGATGAAGGATCTCGGTACTCTTCGCTACTTTCTAGGGCTAGAGATTGCTCAGAGTAAGCGGGGGATTCTTCTCTCTCAGCAGAAGTACACAGCAGATATCATTGATCGTGCCGCTATATCTGACACTCGTCGTGCAGACACACCACTTGAGCTTCATGTAAAGCTACGTCCTACTGATGGTGAGCTCCTTCCAGATCCTACACGATACAGACAGATCGTGGGTCAGCTAGTGTATCTCTGCATTACCAGACCTGATATTGCTCATGCAGTCAGCATAGTTAGTCAGTTCGTCTCTTCTCCTCGTTCGGTTCACTACAGTGCTCTCATGAGGATCCTCAGATACTTACGTGGGACTATTACCGGATCACTCTATCTGTCATCATCTTCTTCTCTGGTTCTTCGAGCTTATACTGACGCTGATTGGGCAGGAGATCCGACTACTCGTCGATCCACTACTGGTTTTTGCGTATTTCTTGGAGACACTCTTATTTCCTGGCGCAGCAAGAAACAAGATGTTGTTTCCCTTTCCAGCACAGAAGCCGAGTATCGAGCTATGACCATCACGACCAAAGAGATCGTTCATCTTAGACGTCTCTTGGTCGATTTTGGAGTTGATGTTACAGGTCCTACTCCACTTTACTGCGATAATCGTAGCGCTATCCAGGTTGCTAGCAATCCAGTTTTTCATGAGAGGACTAAGCATATTGAGATCAATTGTCATTTTGTTCGTCAGCACTTCCTTGCTCAGACACTGACGCTTCCGCACATTTCCTCTGCTGAGTAGATCGCAGACTTCTTTACGAAGCCTCATCCAGTTCCCAGATTCTTGTCTCTCATTCGCAAACTCACGTTGTTTGATCCACCTTGATTTTGAGCGGGGGAGTTAAAATACATGTGTATTGTATTACACGTGTATTATGTCTTGTACCATTATATAAAAGGCTTGGTCTCTCTCTTAATACAATTAGGTCATATTATTCTTTTCCCAAAAGTCTAACAGACTCAATCAAACGTTTTTTTTTACTTTTTCTTTTCCAAGCCTTGCCTATGGCCTTCTTTACATACACGGATACACCAGTATCCAGCACATGGTATCAATTCATAAATTTTTTTCTTTTTGTGGCAAAACTTGAGACCTCTTGAGTTTATTACATGGAACATCACAAAACCACTTGCGTTTAGAATTAATATAATTAGTTTCTTGCAAGCATATATATAGACTTTCAATATAAAAAGCAATTTACGACAAACTGAGCTTTGGTTAGCTCGTTAATGTCCCTTATCTGAAAAGGATGTAAGGGGATCATACCCAGGTGACACCAATTAAAAAAAATATGGGTGACTCTTCAGTTAATTTGGTTTATTGGGTTTGTGGGTCATTCTGTGCATCCATAGTTTTTCTAGCTCTTGTTAGGGTTCTTGTGAGTAAATAAAAAAGTGACAAGAAAGAGAAAGCTACATAATGAGATTTTTTTGTAAGCAAAATTGTGGGCATATCCATTTCAGACAAGTTTAAAATTAACAATGTCTGAATAGTGATGAAAAGAGGCAGACAAAAAAACATAGAAAAAAGGTAAACACAGAGTGAGACAACGCAACATATACTCTTCTACGGATCTGATCAATTTTCACCCACGAAGAGATGCTTCAACGAATCTATTGATTCTTTGCGATTGCCAGAATGATAGGCGTCCATGAATTTGCTATTCTACCATGAGTAATAAAAACAATAGGAAAATAAGGAAACAAAATTCAAATTATCAAAGTTTGAATTATTATTGTGCATGATTACATAATTTATTTATAGAGGAGATCTACAAATTATAGACTCCAAAATCAATATTATAATTAAGCAATTGTTCTTTTTTCTAACATCTGTGTCCAATCTCCAATCAACAACAGGTAGATCTATAGGGCATCTTAAGCTAGTGTTAAAAGATCACAAATTGACTTATTACACTCCTGACTATGAAACCAAAGATGATATTTTGGCAGCATTTCGAGTAACTCCTAATAACAGAGGTGAATCCTGGCGAACAAACTAGAACCTCTTCAAATCTCTCAAAATCACCTAAAATCCTAATAACAGAAAACAAAAAAAATCCTAATTGTCCTCAATATTCACCTATCAAAAGCTTAAATTGCTATTGTTTTTTTACAACAATGTAAATTTGGCTGGACTTAATTACTACTCGTGGCAATAATACAAATTATTTTATACCCAAAAAAAAAAGGCAACCCAAGGGGAAATTTGAGCCCTTGTCAAAGTTCCTCAGTCCGAAAACAAAGAAGCAGCAGCCCCAGCAAACCATTCCACAGTACACGCTATGCGCGTTTGGAAGTGTATATATAAACATGTAATACATCCTCATATATATCCCACCCAATCAAACTCACAACACATATATATATACCTCCACTATGCATCGATTGTGCGACATCAGAGAACGACTAAAGTAAATCTCCCTCATTTTGATGGTCACGACAGGTTTCTATGATTATGCTATTCCACAAGAGTAACAAAAACAAATAAGAAAATAATGAAAATAAACTCATAATATAGTCTGTTTCAAATTCGGGAAGGGGCCATATGCATTACAGGGTGACAGGGTGAGTTTTTGATCTAGCTGGATGGTTTAGATGCCTCTTCTAACCTAACCCATGAGATCTCTCTTTTTGTGAATATGCTTCTTTCTTGCTTTATTTTACTCTTTTCTCCCTCCATTCAGAATTTGTAATTCGAGTTCAGAAATGAAATCGGGTAGCAAACATCTACCTTTCTTCAAAAAAAAAAAATAGTCTGTTTCAAATTCATCGATTACAGAGCTTATTTGTAGAGGAGAAAATCCCAACACAATAGGATCTCCTCAAATCTCTCAAATCTCCTATAACATAATAGGATTTCTCAAATCTCTCAAATCTCCTGTAACCTGGCTAAAGATATTTTATTTATTTTCTAACAAGTGAAAAGAAATCAAAATAGCCCTAAATATCCTCGTATCTAAACTAGCAATTTATTGTGCTCAATCATAACAAATGAAAATTACTAAAAATAGATAATTAATTTTCAACATATTCTGATTTAGGATTTGAAAGTTATGGACTCCAGAAGTTGTGCTTGAAGTCATCCAGTCATATATTTTTTTTCCTTTCTTCACGTCCATTTGATCTGTTGCGACCATGAAACCAACGGCTATGATATCGATCTGCATCAAGATGCCTTAGCCATCCCTATTCTATTCAAACAGCGATCAAGGATCTGTTAGAAAAAGATTGAGTGGGGACGGTATACTCAAAAAAATCCTAATTACACAGTTTAGGAGATGTCTTATTTTAAGTCTTCATGGAACAATCAGGACCGTTGAATGGGTATTAGATGATGATTGATCACCTAAAAAAATTGATGACATGGATGTTGGGGGCCATTTAAGCATTGATGAGTTAATTGGGACTATTTGATGATTTGGTCCCATGAATTGATGTGGACTATTTGTGACGTATCCAGGGGCAAGGCCCATGCAATGCATCAACGTATGGGTGATGGGATTGATAGTTAATAGGGATTTTGCATATAAACTCATCAAACAATACTATATTATCAAATACCCTTATGAAATTCTATGCCCAACAGTACCCTCCAAATAGTTTTAATTTTGCATCAAGACCCTTTTGAGGGTATATTTACATAACCTAATTTTTTTTAATTTTTCAAGAATACATTCTAGAAAAGGAATGTTGCTGAAAATAATAATTCACCAAGGTTATTTTGACGAAATGAGATCTTTTCAAGGTATATGCAAAAAATCCTAATTGAGTGGGTTTGAAATTGAAAAACATTGCATGCAGTCTCGTTTGCATCCTGATTACCATGCATATTTTTGAAGTGTATACTCGTATAATAAAGTACATTAATCTTTTATAAAAATGAAATACATACTCATATGAGATGAATATATATATTTCATTTAAGTTTTATAAAATAGTGTATAGGGAGATAGTGGAATATATACTGCATTAACTGCATTAATTAAGTTTATATGTTGCATTAGACATGACAAATGAAAATATGGCTAGAAAATGACTCAATGTATTAATGCTCATTTAGACTTTGAGTCATGGGTCCTTTTTTTTAAAAAAAAAATTGTGATAAGCTTTGTTTTCATAGGAATACCAATATCTGATTTTGAGGTGTTGAAAAATCACATATTTGAATGGTTTAATGATTTTTTTTGTTTATTTTGATTTTTCATCATTAGTATATTGAGTCTCTCATATTTTTTGGAAGTTAGGTTTGAAAATATTTTTCTAAAATATAAACCTAAAAAATATCTTTATATGTTTTTGTGATTAATTATTTTCTTCATATTCACATTTTTAATGTTTAAAGAAGCTTCATTTTTTCTATTTTTGTGATGAGATTTAATGACATTTTCCATATTATTCTAGATAACTAAATTTCAAATTCTACTTTTCTAGATAATTAAATATAAAAAAATAAGTAAAATAAACTTTCAATATGAATGGATTGTTATTGATTCAATGAATCGATCATTAACCAATTATTTTAATTTTATCTTAACTTACTATATATTGTAATAATTTTTTTTTATCTATTCATTCTCTTAACCCTCTGACTCCCCCTTCCTCTTATTCCTGGCTCCGCCTTTGTACGTATCTAAGTGACTATTGAAGCATCTGCATCCGAGAAACAACAATAACAGGACAAAATATTCAATCATTTAAAGCACAATCAATCACAGATGTGTTCTTTGTCTCTCTGTTTCTCAAAATCTCTCAAGTTCATTTTTTTCTGTTTTTTTTTTTTACCGGTTTTGCGTCCTATAGTTGCTGTCTCCTCAACTTCCTCTCCAACAAAAAACCACAGTTTTTTTTTTATGTAAAGGCTTAATCACTCTGTTCATTTTTTTTATATAGAAATATAAATTCACTCATTAAAAAAATAAATTAAAACTAGATTATATTGTCCTTCATGCTCAACGTAGAAGTTTTTATGTGTATTTTCTCATACTACTGATAAAAATAAATCTAGAATATGTGCTTCAAGGAAGTTATGATCTCGTGCACATATGTATTATCCTTTTCATAATTTTAAGAAATTTAAGATCTCGTGCATCTACGAGGCTATAAAATAATAAAGCATCCACTAACAGTTGAGAATTATAAGTACATTAAGATTTAAATGACTCCCATGGAGTATCCCTTAACTATCCAACTCAATATCAATTAAGGCTCTACGAAATACAAAACTAAGCCAAGTCACAAAGTTTTTGTGTACATGAGATTTTATAGAAATAAATCTTAACAAAGTATCTCTAAAATCTATTAATAAATCTTATCAGAAGTTAGATTTTTTTAAAATTTGATGATTAAGTCAATTAGGTGTCCACCCTAAATGAATTAATCCTAGCCATCCAAAAATTTGATACAGCAGATACGAGACATTTTTCCAACAGTACATGTAGCATAAAGGAAAAACTAAAGTAAATCTCCCTCATTTTGATTGTCACAGTTAATCTCCAAATGGCTCAAATACAGTTTCTGCATGGCTCAAACAGGTACATGCAATGTAATGTTATTGGGTTGGATGGCAAGTAACGTTCAGGTGTATATATTGTTGCCCACTTTAGGTAATTCATACGCAAATTAAGTTGTTAATTAATAATTTGTTGGTCAATTTTTCAATTAATTACTTATTCAAATTTTTTATTACTTGTCATTCACGTTTTCAATAAACATGTTATTCATGATTTGATTTCAAACATTTCATTGAATCAAAAGGGGATTTGAAAAGATATAAAATTCAAATTTCCTGTAAAATTACATCTGAACGTTTAACCTCATTTTTTGAAATCTTTATGCATTTGAAAAGAGGTTAAACCTTTATGCATTTTCCA
Organism: Acorus calamus; assembly: GCA_030737845.1. Taxonomy (NCBI): domain Eukaryota; kingdom Viridiplantae; phylum Streptophyta; class Magnoliopsida; order Acorales; family Acoraceae; genus Acorus; species Acorus calamus. The sequence continues at coordinate 33,359,391 of CM060863.1, read as the reverse complement.
GTAAAATTACATCTGAACGTTTAACCTCATTTTTTTGTCCGTGAATGAATCGTTTCTAGAATTCACAAATATATGTATCTCTTGAAATGATCTTTCTAACGCGCTAATGAACAAATAAATTGTAATTACGGTAAAAAAAAATTGTGACAAAATTGTGAATTTTCACATATATAAGAGTTTATAGAAAACCAAAATAAAGAGTTAAATTGTTGGTAGAGTTAAACTTTTTGACCATGTTTATTCTCACCTTGATTATCTGTGTTAGTGATTCATGTGTATCAAGCGTATTATATTGTGCATACAATGTGCCACCTTATTTCTATGTAAACCCTTCAATACCCATAATCAGACGATCAAAGTTCTTCAGCCATAAAAAAATAAGAAGAATTTGTCAACCCAAACCAATCCACACGACACGTTAGGCGCGTTTGGGCGTGTATATATACACATGTAATGCATCTTCATCTATATCCCACCCAATCAAACTCACAACACATAAATCCACTATTGACAATAAACAAAGGTGTTTCAAAAGTTCCACATAAACAGCCAATCTTTCTCTTTTGGCTCAAAAACCATGGCCTATTCTACTAACTTGAGAAACCTCTTTGTGCTAGTGACCTTGGTGATCACCCTTGTTTTGCTCCTCCGAAGCTTGAAAGCTCCGGCGGAGGCGAGGATTATAGGAGGCGGTACCAAATTTATGAAAAACAATCAACTTCTGTTGGAGTCTCTTCCGAGAGGATCTGTCCCTTCACCGAGTGCATCATGTGATACGAACGTGCCAGGAAAACATAAATGCCCGCCCCAGAACGCCAACATGAACTTTGTAGGGCGTATCCATGGTTCGAAGGCAAGGTTCCACGAAGACCGCTATTCGAACTGAACGTAATGAAAAAGCAGCATACTGATTGATCTATAGCTTCTATGTTTTTTTTCCTCGTGTCGATGATATGTGGTGTAGTTATTCATCAGTTGTTTAATTAGATTCAACAATTCCTCGTCAGGTTCAAGGAAATGCCAGTAATTAATTAATTAAATAAATGAACTTTTTTTTAATTTCATGCGCACATAGTTTAATGTCATGGCTTGTTCATCTTGTTCAAAATTTTCATCCAGGGGCCTTAATTAGTATATAACAATGTTTTGGTTACATCTCTATCAAACGTTTTTTTTTTCTTTTTTTTTCCAAGCCTTGCTATGGCCTTCTTACATACAACAGTATCCAACACTTGGTATATCAATTCATAAACTGATCTTCCTGTGGCAAAACACGAATCCTCTTGAGTTATTACATGGAACAACACAACACAACTTGTATTCAGAATTAATATAATTAGTTTCTTGCAACTATATAATTAAAGAACTTTCAATATAAAAATCAATTTTTGACTAACCGAGTTTTGGTTAGCCCATTAGCGCCCCCTCTCCAAAAGGAGCTGAGGGATCAAACTTGAGACACCAATTTTTTAAAAAAAAATACAATGAAACCCACGCAGGGTGGCTCTTCGGTTAATTTGGTCTGCTGGGTCTGTGAGCCATTTTGTACATCTATAGTTTTTCAAAATTTTGTGGGTTTCTCATCAGTAAAAAAAGGTTACAGTGAAAAGAGATGAGAGCTATATAATGAGATTTTTTTTTTTTTTTTTGATATCAGATGGATCCCCTGTGGCTGATTTTACGGTCGAGCTGGGAAGACTACCTCCGCCTGTTTTTCCCGGTCCCACGGAAAATTATTTCGAATAATCGCCAACAAACAGGTGGGTAAATCAACGCCAAGACTCGAACCCAGGATCTATCAATAACATCGCTAAACCCTTAACCGTTGTGCTATGACCACGGGAGAATCTACATAATGAGATATTGATATATAATCATAGAACCAAAATTCAAGGATACCACAAACGCCCATATATGTCACTTAATTGAATTACTTCATGGTTAATTGTAACAATGAAACTATTAACTGTAATAGTTGTGTTACATATAGGCATGCGGAAATATGGTGAACGCGCGCATAATGTGTTTCAGTAGAAACGCGTCACATGGATGATGCAAATATAAGAGATATCTTTTTTTTTTTAGCATATACACTATGTTTTACCAAGGAAAATGGTTTCCTTGGTAATTGCGCATATTTACCGAGGAAATTTCCAATGCGTGGGTAATGGAAAATAAGACTATGAGAAGATTTGTTCTTCAAGTAAGCTTATTAAATAATTTTTACCAAGGAAATATTTCCTTAGTAAACGTCTTTAAAATAACATGCATCGACTTTACCAAAGAATAATTTCCTTAATAATGAATTTTCCTTGATAAAATAAGTAAGTATTACCCCATATTGAAGAGATTAAGAGAAAATACCCCACCAATTATGAAGGAAAACATCAAGAATTATGAACAAATTTTACAAAAAGTGTCAAGACTTTTTTCAAAATAAGATGGGTAGATAAAGCCTACATAGGACATTTGACTCTATACCATATGTTTTTTTTTAATAGAATTGAGTTCAGTCCTCATGCAAATATGTGAATATACATGGCTATTAAAGTAACTCTTACCCAATATTGAAGAGATTAAGAGAAAATACCTCAACGAGTATGAATGAAAACATCAAGAATTATGAACAAATTTTACAAAAAGTGTCAAGACTTTCTTCAACATAGGATTGGAAGAAAGAGCCTACATAGGAAATTTGACTCTATGCCATATGTTTTTTTTTTAATAGCATTGAGTTCAGTGCTCATGTAAATATATGAATATAAATGTCTCATTAAAGTAAGTCTTACCCCATATTGAAGAGATTAAGGGAAAATACCCTACCAATTATGAACGAAAACATCAAGAATTAAAAACAAGTTTTACAAAAAGTGTCAAGACTTTCTTCAAAATAAGATGGGAAGAAAAAGCCTAAATAGGACATTTGATTCTATGCAATATGTTTTTTTTTTTAATAGCATTGAGTTCAATCCTCATGCAATTATGTGAATATACATGCCTCATTAAAGTAAGTCTTACCCCATATTGAAGAGATTAAGAGAAAATACCCTACCAATTATGAACGAAAACATCAAGAATTAAAAACAAGTTTTACAAAAAGTGTCAAGACTTTCTTCAAAATAAGATGGGAAGAAAATGCCTACACAGAACATTTAACTCTATGCCATATGTTTTTTCTTAATAGCATTGAGTTCAGTCCTCATGCAAATATGTGAATATATATGCCTCATTAAAGTAAGTCTTACCCTATATTGAAGAGATTAAGATAAAATATCCCACCAATTATGAACCAAATAAAGAATTATGAACAAATTTTACAAAAAGTGTCAAGACTTTCTTTAAAATAAGATGGGAAGAAAAGGACTACATAGGGCATTTCACTCTATGCCATATGTTTTTTTTTTTAATAGCATCGAGTTCAGTTCTCATGCAAATATGTGAATATGCATATCTCATTAAAGTAAGTCTTACCCCATATTGTAGAGGTTAAGAGAAAATACCCCACCAATTATGAACGAAAACATCAAGAATTATGAACAAATCTTACAAAAAGTGTCAATACATTCTTCAAAATATGATGGGAAGAAAAAGCCTACATAGGACATTTGTCTCTATGCCATATGTTTTGTTTTAATAGCAATGAGTTCGGTCCTCATGCAAATATGTGAATATGCATGCCTTATCAAAGTAAGTCTTACCCCATATTGAAGAGATTAAGATAAAATACCCCACTAATTATGAACGAAAACATCAAGAATTATGAACAAATTTTACAAAAAGTGTCAAGACTTTCTTCAAAATAAGATGGGAAGAGAAAGCCTACATAGGACATTTGACTCTATGCCATATGTTTTTTTTTAATAGCATTGAGTTCATTACTCATGCAAATATGTGAATATACATGCCTCATTAAAGTAAGTCTTACCCCATATTGAAGAGATTAAGAGAAAATACCCCACCAATTATGAATGAAAACATCAAGAATTATGAACAAATTTTACAAAAAGTGTCAAGACTTTCTTTAAAATAAAATGGGAAGAAAAACCTACATAGGAAATTTGACTCTATGCCATATGTTTTTTTTTAATAGCATTGAGTTCAGTCCTCATGTAAATATGTGAATATACATACCTTATTAAAGTAAGTCTTACCCCATACTTACTTTGCATGATTTGGCTACTCGGATAGACAATTTTATGCAATTGGATTTTAGAATTTTCTTATTATTGTGTTGATGTACTACTTTTCTGTTTTTTTATATCAAGAATTCAATGATTTTCTCTTGGATGTGTAATTGGTTCTTTTTAATAGAATATTATGATGGCACGTTTGAAGTGGATTTTCTTTTGAATTTATTTTTTGGATGTGGTGTATATGAACAGGTTTAGATAATTTATTAATTCATTCTCATTCATAAACATTTCAAAAAATCTTTTCCAAGGAAAAAGTTCTTGGGTAATAATTGCACGAGGCTTGTCCTTATACTAGTACCAAGGAAATGTGTCCTCGGAAATTATGAGATGTTGTTGGTTATCCTTGACATTTACCAACAAAATATTTTCTCGATAAAAATATCAACTTGTACCTCTGAAAAAATTTGTGGGTAATTGTAAATTTTGTACCAAGTAATTTTTTTGTTGGTATATGTTATTTTTTTCAAAGAAATAATTCTTCTATACTTTTTATCGAGGAAAAAATTTGTCCACTATAACTGTAGCAACGAAATATTTTATCGGTAAAGTTGATTTTTACCAAGTAACTGCTATTTCTTTGAGAAAAACATTTAGAGTCGACTTATCTGCGATGAATTGTGCAGGGAAAACTTTTGTTGGTAAAACGATTTGCCAATGATATATTGACTTTTAGCAAGGACAACTATCCTGGGTAAAATTCATATTTCTTGTAGTGATATAAGATAAAATAGGGCCATTGTATTGAAAGAGATTTTTGTATTGAAGCACATTGCACACAGGGGATCCCAGTGTTTGTTGAAACAGTCAAAAATCTAGAATCTAAAATAAATAGAAGATAATGTAAAGAGACAGAAAAGAGTGAAACATAAATATACTAGAGACTACTTCTCAATTTTTGTTCACTTTATAAAGAGATTACATGATATATATTTATAGACTTAAATAACTAAATTTAGATAGATACAAATTTCAATAAAGCTTGTTAATTAAAACATCACATTACAACTCAGTCAAATCATTTATTTCTAATACAAACTCGAGGGTTTATCTTCTGGACGATACAAAAACTGGCCCGACAAACCGAGTACTATCAAATGGGCTGAGATTTGGACTGTGTTTGTGATTGAGTGTAACAGAACTCATCTCTCTATGACTAGCCTGGATTGGTTCATTCCCTTTTGATTCGTTTCCAGCCCATCAAAGTCAACGTGGAGATGATCGACAATCATTTTTTCCTGTGTGTGTTTTAAGTATATAATATTATATGATAATGTTTGTCCTCATAATAGTACAATAGATAATAAAAATATTATGAGAGTTTTGTATCTTTTATGATATTTTGCATCTCATCTGGCTATTTTAGTGCATTCTTCGATGTCATCTCCGAACCAAGTAATTATATGTTTATTGTGTGATGTAAAGCTTCATTCTTGTGTATGAAATCTTGAGTTTATTGTTGATGGCTTTCACAAAATATGTTGGTGTAGTGTTGGTTAAGATCTATGTAGATTGGACATCTCATGGGATGAATTCCAATGAAAGATGGCCTCCTCCGATAATTCACGGCTCAGCGAGAGATCTCGGGTAAGCTTGTCAATTATTGAATCCAATCCTAATCTATATCAAAAAATCTAAAAACTTATATGATACATGAAAATATGTATATGTATCATATTCGTATCCAAAATATTTTGGATCAAATACGGATATGATGGTATCCAATCTGAAAAATATCTGTATCTGAAATATTATTATATTATTATATTAATATATTTATGTTTTTAGAATTAGTTTGAGTTTTTTTTTAACCATCTAATATTTTGTGTGTATATTTCTAATTTTATGTTTTATATTAGGTAATTATTAAATTTTTTACATATTAAGATATTAGATATATGATTTTTATTTTTAAATATTTCAGATATATAATTATTTGAATCTGAATCAAGATTTTCTTATAGGATTTTAAATATTTATTGAATATCATATATGAATATTTTTTTTTTCGAATATCCCGTGCGCTTACAGATATCCATTTTAACAATATTGGATCATCTCATGTCTATATAAACCATTTGATCCTTATAATTGAATGATAATGACAAATAAAAGGTCTCATCGTCTCTATGTTATTGTACTTATTCCGTACATGTAATCTAATGTACGTATCCGTAACATAGTACCGGAAAAAAAACAGTCATCATGAATATTTGTCAAAACTCTCTGTCTACGTAACCCATGCAAAGGTGCAACTTGACCATGTCAAAACCCTGTGCATATGCAACCCAACCAAAGATACACGTCTGACGATCAAAGTTCATCACTCAGAAAAGAAGAACTACTCCATCCCACACTACAAGTCTATGCGTGTTTGGGCTTGTATATATATACACATGTAATACATTTTCATATAACCCACACAATCAAACTCACAACCCATACTTCCACTATTGATAAAAAAATAACACAAAGGTGTTTCAAAAGTTCACATAAAAAACCAATCTTTCTCTTTTGGCTCAAAAACCATGGCCGACCGTACGAGCTTAAGAAACCTCTTTATCCTGGTGACCTTGGTGATCACCCTTGTTTTGCTCCTCCCAAACTCGAAAGCTCCGGTGGAGGCGAGGATTATAGGAGGCGGTACTAAATTTATAGAAAATAATCAGTTTTTGTTAGAGTCCCTTCCGAGAGGGTTTGTCCCTTCACTGGGTGCGTCATGTGATACGAACGTGTCAGGAAAACCTAATTGTCCGCCACAGAACACTAACATGAACTTCGCAGGGCGTATCTATGGTCCGAAAGCAGAGTTTCACAAAGATCGCTTTTCCAACTGAACATAATGAAAAAACAGAATACTGAGTTGATCTATATCTTCTTCTAGGCTTTTTTTTTTCCTTTCATGTCAATAATTTGTGGTGTAGTTGTACATCATTTGTTCTATTCAATTCATTAATTCGTTCTCATGTCCAATAAAATGCAAGTATGTATTTAAATAAATGAGTTTTTTCATGGAATAATTTCATGGGATATAGTGTCAATTCATGATTTGTTTAGTGTCATCTCGTTCATCCATGAGTCTCGGTATATCACAATATCTGTCAAACGTACGTTTTAATTTTTTCTCTTCCAAATTAACCATGTCAATGGCCTTCTTTATGACCTACAAAACATATCCAACAAAGTTTCCAATTACCAATATTAAAAAAACAACTTAATTATCTATGAAAACCCATGCAGGATTGTATTGAAAAAATTTAATATTATAGGTGGAGGAAATAACTGCACCCGATTGAGTATACATTGATTTGGTGAAATATTATAAATTATGTCAATATTTTATCATAGCTAATGGTGAGATAACTACAAATAGGTTACAAGACGGACTGTGTGTACCGGTGCCCTATGCTATCATTAGTCCAATGGGCATTCATCGGCCCTTTTAAATCTTTCCATTTTCGGTACAATCTTTTGCATGTATGATATACATAATAAATATAAGGAAATGTTTTTTAGTAGGTTATAATTTATATTCCGAACCCATAAGGAATTCTACAATCTGTGTATAAAAAAGAAGAGGCCTATACAGAAGTCAAAGGGATTTAATTTTTTTAAGAAAATGATTGACCTCACTATCCCGATTATATTAATCGAGGACACAAAGGTTTGAAATTAGATGTATAGGTGATAGAAAGAGGAGAAAAAAAGTATGAGGAAAATAGAAAGAAAAAACAAGAGCAATTGCCACCAGATAGAAGAGATATCCATCTGACTTGTCAAAGGAATAGTAGTTGATGATACCAATGTGCACTAAGGGAGGAAAAAGCATTCAGAGGCCTATTTGTATCCCCTCAGTGTATGAAATATATCGAACAAACCCAATATGAATGCTAGTATTCAAAATAGGAGGATACTTCACATGAGTGCGATCTAAGTGAGTTTGAAGCTATGGATGCCCTTCCATATAAGAGAAGACACCCTCTCGGATGCTACTTCAATGATCCACCAACCAAGTATGTAGTCCTATTTTCTTTTCCACTACAAAAAAAAATAGGGTTTCACTAAAATCATTTTATCTTAAGGGTGCAACTCGGACAGGTTGAACCGGACCCAACCCGACTCATGGGCATATTCGGATTGTGATTTTTCTTTGCTGGATTCAACCCGACCTGAATCCTTCTCTCTCGTTCTCTCATGCGGATTGATTGAAATTAGAGTTTCTGCTTTGATTATGATTTTGCTCTCCCTTTCATTGAGGAAGTATAATTTGCATTATCTCGTGTTTGGATCAGGGGATAAGACAATGCAAATCGAATCCGTTTCTATCAGTTGGGTTACGTTGTGGCCCATTACTAAAGCCCGTGGGTCAGTTACGTATATGTGTTTGTAGTATGTTTAGACAATGAAAGTTTAAGTAAAAATTAGTTTGAACATTGAAGGTGAAGATATTTTGGTAAGTGGTGAATGTAATTTTTATTTTATTTTTCTTACGAAAAGTGGTGAAGGGTATGTTTAATTAGAATTTGGAACGTATTCATGTAACCTATTTGGATTTTGTAAGTCTTTTGTGGTGGATGTATGTTTAATTAATTACAATTTATTTTTAAATATGTTTTATCATCTTTTAAGTGTTAAACTTGAGTCCGACCCGAGCCCAACCAGAACCTACCCGAGCCCGAGCTCAACTCGAACACGAACCAAAACCGCAGGTTGAGATCGAATTCGAGTTCAGGTTGAATAATATTGTGCATTGTGGGTTGAGTTTGGACTAATCTTCATCCCGAACCAAGCAACCTGCCCGAGATGCACCCTGATTTTATCTGTCATAAAAGACTTACGGTCATCATAGATTTCTGTCATGGCTAAATCGATCATCGTAAATTTCTATCACAGTCAACAGTATGTATCTTTTTCAGTCACCGTACGTATTATATGTTGACGGACAAGTAAATCAATTTTGATGAATCTATTTGAGAAGTCTAAATACTTGGTCCAGTCCATGCAAATACTTTGTGGACCAACGTAAATTATTCTCTAATTCCATTGTTAAATTATTATAATAATTAAAAAAATTATATCAGAAATAGACAAGGACCTCCACACAACATCAGAGGGGATTTTGGTTTGTGAAGTTTCGATGAAGTTGAGAATTCTTTGGGTTCGTCCATGAGTTTGACTCGTCAATGTTGTTTTTGTGTGTGTGTATGTGTGTGTACGTACGTGTGTGTCATAACAAGGGACAAAAATGAGTTTGAATTGGGTGAAAAGTCAAAGAACTAGGTTTTACTTTTACTCCGTCCGTTGAAAGACTTTTGGTTTTATTGAGGCACACGGCGCGGAACATGGAAGTCTATATATGGAAAGTCTATATATAATATACATGGAAGTCTATATATAATAGTTGAGTGATTGGGTGCGGCGTGCGGGTGGGTGCGGACGCGACGTCGCTCGTCCGATCACGGGTCCATCGCATCCGACGATCGATGTGAATCGCACCCGATCGTCCGATGCGATGGACCCGTGATCGACGGCCCGTGGTCGACGCCGCACGCGTCCGTACGCCGCACCTAATCATTCCTCTATATAATATATGCATAAGTCTTATATCAAACTCCGGTCGCAGCAACAACAGTAATAATAATAATATTGAATTGAATTAACGTCTATGAGTGCTGATATTTTTTATCAATCTTTTTTTAACTCGTTTTACATTCTCTTGTACAATATAGTAGAGTGTATAATGTACTATTATAATAGTGTAAAAGATTCTATCATAATGTAAAGAATAAAAATAAAATTTTATTTTTTCAAAAAGAAAAAAATATACTATTATATCTTCATGTATACTTTATTTTATATAACAGTACGTATGTATTTTAATGAGATAGAGTATGGACTATAAGTGAGACTGCAGAAGGGGTTGGACATATCATTTTCTTGGAATTGGGTTAAGGTTTAACACATGGTGGACAATTTGATTGTTCAACGCATTCATGACCACCTGATTTTGTTGAAACATTATGATTGAGATATTATGTCATATTTTAAAATTAAAATTTAGATCAATTAAATTCTAACATTTTATTTTATATGATACAATTAAATTTTGTATCTCAAAGTGTTGAGATCAGATGCTCACGATCATGTTAGCATTGAAACTACCCGATCCCTGTTTTCTTTACTTTACTTTCAATGGGCCTATTGAAAGTGTTTTTTTCAGCCCTCATTTGTTTCTTGAATAAGAAGTTGGATAAAGGAAGAATAGATTTAATCCTAAAAATAATTTGTTTCTATATATAGCCATTAAAAAATTAAATAATTATAGTTTCTGGGCATGGATTAAATTTTGATTATTATACATGAGAAAGAGACATGCATTAATACAATACTGTTAATTATAATCTTATAAGAGAAACATGAAAATTGAAAATTTATCTAAACAGAAAAATAAGGTGAGTTTTGTGGTGACTTTGTTAATGCAGGTGCGGAAGGGCTTTGTGGGTTTGTTAATTCCAGACAAATAAGGTGAGTTTTTTTATTCTTTGATTTTCTTATAATGATTTGTTCTTGTTTTTGCAAATGAATCACTAATGCCGGTTGATAGGTTATGCCTGCGATAGTTTTCTTTCAGATTTTTGTGATAATTTTGCTTCTCCAATTTAATGTTAACCCAATTGGGGATTATATCAATTAGATGTGAAACTGTTCTTTTGATCACTTGTTCTATCGGGATCTGATAAAAAAAATTGACGTCTTTGAAAGACACACAGTGGTGGTGTTAAGACTTACATTCTTGTTATTAGCTTAAATGCCAGGCAATTGGTTGCTTACTGAATAGTTGCATCAATCAAATCAATGTTGTTACTCATAATTTGTTGAAATATAATCACTCTTTAAATGAAATAGCAAATGTTTTACTTGGATTTTGATGGTACTGGGTTAATGATGTATGATTAGAGAATGATATACGATATAAATTGGAAATAAATTTTTTTTTCAAGCTGTTTGTGCGTTTTCATTACTTGGATGCATGTGTATTACATATCAGCGACGAGACTTTTAATTAGCAACGACTTCCAACGGTCGGTCCGGCCGTCGATATAGCCTACAGCGATGGCTTTTGTATACTTTAGCGACGGCTATGACTAGGGCTGCAACTTGGGTCAGGTTGAACCCGAACCCGATGGGTTGAACCCGATTTTTACATGGGTTGGGTTGACCAAATCGGGTTCGGGTTGGCCAATTCGGGTTGACTTACAAATTGGGTTGGATTCGGGTTGGCCTCACTCACAACCCGACCCAACCCGAACCCGTAAACTAATAGTTAAAAAATATCATGGTCATTCATTTTGTAGCTTCTAATATGGGTATTCCAAATTTTAGGTAAATCTAGCTAATCTTACGGGTTGGGTCGGGTTGATTTATTTAATTTACACATCATATTAAAAATTTGGGTTGGGTCGAGTTGGTTCAATTCGGGTTGAAAATCGGGTTGGGGTCGGGTTAGTCCAATTCGAGTTAGGTCGGGTTGGATCGGGTTGGTTTATTTAATTTCGGGTTGGGTTCGGGTTGGTCCAATTCGGGTTGCAAATCGAGTTGGGTCGGGTTAGGGTTGAGTAGTTTGAAATTCGGGTTGGGTTCGGGTTGGGGTCAACCCGAACCCAACCCGAGTTGCAACCCTAGCTATGACTGTCAGTAAAGAATCTTTTTCTTGTAGTGATAGCCATTAAAAAATTAAATAATTATAGTTTCTGATAAGCATGGATTAAATTTTGATTATTATACATGAGAAAGAGATGCATTCATACAATACTGTTAATTATAATCTTATAAGAGAAACATGAAAATTGAAAATTTATAATCTTATAAAAGAAATAGAAACAAAACAGAAAATCATTTAATCCTCTTTTATACTCATATAATTATTTTATGATCAAATAAATTATTCGTGAACTAACCAAATTGGGTTAAGGTTTTAGTAGGTGTGAGGGACATGATATAATATCTAAACGGGATGAAATTTTTTTCACCAGTACAAACAGATTTCACTAAAAAGTGACTATCATGCTATTATTTTGGAAATCGACCAGCTATTTGTGACAACACAGATCAATAATTAATGAAGTTTTAACTCATGAACAATATATAATAATGAATGGAGTTTTATCTCACTTATTTAAATTAAAATGAATGGATGAAACAATTATTTATCAATTTTATCTAGAACAGAATGTACAAAGTGTCCAGGGAGAGGGATTACATCTTTGTTGTTTCATTGGTACTTCAAATTCAAATGGGGAATATTACGATGGAGCAGCAAATATGTAATCCATTTTGTACATTTTTGAATTAAAGTTACAGCAATACAAATTTATCAAAAAAAAAAAAAAAAATCTAATGATCATCCAAAAAAAGAGTTGTTTTGGAGGGATGATATAAAGATTTGTGGTCATATAAAGATTTTTGTGAATGTGACATATATAAGGTCAAAAATAACGCCATCTGTCTCGTCATGGGGGAGAGATGAACGCCAACTCACAAAAATGGGGGGGGGGGGCGGGGGGGGGGGGGGGGCCACATAAAATAAGTCCCAATGAATTTGAAGTACAAATAGGCATAATTTAAGTAAGGAATTCCATCTTATTTATTTGAATTTTTTATGTATTTATGTCAAGATATAAACCTTGGACAGAGATCTTAACATAAATAATAATGAAAAAAAAATAGATTTGCAAAGAGATTGACAGTGTGCATGGAAGCTGATGAATATGGTTGGTAGGTCAATTTTTTTTAGTATCTCATATTATCCATAGGCAGTGGCGGCTCTAGGAATTTTCATATATGGGATCATTAAAAAAATTTAAATTTTTTTTATAAAAATCTATTTTATCATATATGATAAAAAAAAATTTAGCCCTGGATCCGAAAGAAAATTGTTCACATTAACATAACTTTGCTTAGCACCACAATTCTCTTCGGTAGGAGAAAAAACTTATTCTGTTGTTGATTTTCTTTTTAAAAATTTATCTATTGAACAAATGGCACAATCTATAAAATAAAATTTTTATAAATATAAATACATAAAAAATTAAACAATTTATCAATGGAAGACCCACCCCACTTTCCTAAAACTCTCCAGATGCCCCCCTCCTCCAAGCATATATTAAATTATATTTGGATACACAGATGGATGAAGGGGCTTTTGATACCTGAATGAAAGAGGTGTGTAATGTTGAAGAATTTTGTTCATTATTCATACGCGATTATATAATGATGGGAGAGATTCAGTTTAACATAAAAAAATGGTGAAGGAAAAAAAAATCAAAACTAAATTCATGATTAGATACTTGAAACAAACTAGGGAGAAGAGATTGACAATGTGATGAGCAACTATCGACGCTCTGTCCGTCCTTCAGTGTTCGGCGCATCTGTCCATGCGTAGGTGATCAGCGAGTCTGTTAAGGGGTCTCCGCTGTCTCATGATTTTTTTTTCTTAGATAGGGTAGTGTTTTAAGGTATTGTTTTATTATTTTATTGTTCTACTGGTTTTTAATAGAAAAAATTACTAATATGTTATGATTTTTATAGGTCTTGATACGGTGTCATTAATTCTGAGTGCTGTATGACTTCTTATATTTTTAATATGCTGTTTTGCTTTTTTTTTATTTTTAATATTTGATGGGGTCAATTGACCCCATCCCTTGAAAGGTGGCGCCGCCCGTGTCCACAGGTCATCCTTGTTTAGACTTTTAAGGACCAACGACATCATATTATACTAGTGATGTGTACGCGCAAATGCGCGTAAGTAAATAAAAGATATTAACTAATTTATGAGAAATTAAATATGTTGTAAAACAAGAAAACTTAGGCTAATAAGAAACTATTAAGAATTTTACTTACAAAGTAGGAAAAGAGGAAGCCAAAAAATGGGCTTACAATTTGAGCTAAAGGGGAATCAGGTTTCAAATATCAGCTAAAGATGATGGCCAAGCATGGATACATAGTAAGATTGGCTCATTTATGAGAAAAATAGGGAAGTCTAAGCAGCTTGAATATATTATATGGGTGGGTAGAGAAAAAAAAAAGTCAAGCAATCATGAAACTGTCTGTTCAAGTACAGTAAAGATAAGAAAACCATGAAATGAGAAACAAGCAACAAACTGATATTTAATGATATTTAAATAACAGTTAAAGTAGTAACCATGCACAATCTATGTATTATATATAAAGTTATTCATAAAAAAGTTAACATTGATACTTCATGTCATGAAAAAGACATGAAAATTTGTCTCATACCTGATCTTGCATCTTCTGGAATATTGAAGATGTTTTGAGAAAAAGAATCTCACAAAGCAGAGTTTGAAAGACAGACCATTGAAAGGAATTGCAAATGAAGCTTTAATTCTCATAGTTTGTGTTAAAGGTTCTTCAAAATGCATATAAAGACAATGTAAACTATTCATCATCTGACATAGATCTTGAGAATATTTAGCACTTCTATTTAACCAAACCCAATTATTTAGATATTTACCAATTTAACAAAATTTAAACATATCTTCAATTCTGAGAAAATTGAAGAACTCCATCTAAGCAAACCAATTTGCTTTAATTCCAATTGAAATTAAGGAAGCATATAAAACATAAACAAATTTGAGGAAATAAAAGAGAATTAAAAAAATGAACTCACAAAGTTTCAGGGCCCAGAGAAGATTCAACAAGGGAAGACCTCATGTAACCTGATAAAAAGCCAGTATAAAAATTGAAATTAAAGTTAAAAAAATTCAATGGACCTCAAATACCAAATTAAACAAACGACATGTAACCTGATAAAAAGCCAATATAAAAATTCAAATTAAAGTTTAAAAATGGACCTCAAATACCAAATTAAACAAACAAGATGACATCAAATAAACTGAATTGAAGTATAAATAAAGCAATTGAAAAAATAGCAACTGAAGTAGATATGGTATATAACGTTATTATATATAATGAACAAACATATCTTACCTATATGTGTAATGAACAAACATATCTTACCTATATGTGTAATGAACAAACATAATAATGTAACATGATATTCACAAAAAATATCTTACCTTAAGTGATCATGAGATCTGGTAGGCTGCTCCTTATTGCTGTGAGATACTCAAAATTGAAATGTTTCAATGAAAGTAAACTAAACAATCTCTATTTTCTGTACACCGAAATTTTTTTATTTTTACATATCCAAAATGTATACATATTGAAACATTGCAAACCTTGAAGTTTCCATTATTTACATAGGCCCAAAAGAAGGACAAAAGTAAGGCCTATCATGAAAAATGAGGTATGTCAACCCTCATCAAAAATGAGGCATGTCATGCTTTTCTAAGAGAAGTTGCTGTTTTGATTGATGGATAACACTATCAGCTTTGATCCATCATGATAATCATCCTTACTTGACTTGACAGTGAAATCATATTCGTGGTTGATGATGTTGTCTAGATCGAGATGGACAAGTTTTCTCTTTTTTGATGTTGTTGCTTGATCAGTGGCCTTGAAATAATTTAGTAGGATATGTTAAAGAAATAGAGTAAAGAATGTAGGAAGAATAATATCATATATACTAATACCTGAAGGTCAATCTTCATAAAGTCTTCTGCTTTGTGTTGTAGCAGATTTTGTGCTGTCTCATTAAAAAGTGTCACCCATGTACTGGTACTTTCATCTGTCAATCTTATTCTTACAGCATATCTGCAATCAATTAAAAGTAAATATTATTTAAGAAGATATAAGGAAGGAAACAGAAAAAAGTTTATTGTATGTACAAGGGTATTGATATAGATTGATCTGCATCACAATTCAAGCAGTTAAATGATTTCTGATATTCTTCGTCTATTTTTTTGTGACAGTGATTGCATCCCATGTACCAAAGAGGATGTTGTATTTGTAAGATCGAAGCACGGACATGGGTTATAGTGCCCTGTTCAATGAAAAGTATATGAAAGTATTATTGAATTGGATGAAAGGGAACAATGAATATTTAAAATTTTGGTATTCTAATCTTACATAATCTGTTTGTAACGCCTGTAGCAAATTTGATGTAACATGAGGTTGTTCTCTTTTCATGAAATTCCCAGATATTTGATGTTTATGGTTATTTTTTAATATTTTTAATGCTGCCTGGTTCTCAATCGCCCTGTAAAAAAGGCATTTTATATTGCTATGTTATGATATTTTTGTGTAAAAAGACTAATATATGATATAAGGAATATATTCTAACCATTTATGAAGATCTTCTGCCTCTGGAATTGATGGATTGATTGTGATCTCAGAATACACAGATGTTGATATTGAGATACCTGAAAATATATAGTACTTGAAAGCTTTTAGATGAAAGTAGGCATACGAGAAATCTATATCTAAATATGGATGTATCCAAAACTAATAGAGGGAGATGGATAAAATTGAACCATTAAATGTTGTTGCCTTCACTTTTTTAGCACATATGACGGGATATTCATCCAGTATATTTGTTAAAACATTGCCTTCTTCTGTTGCAAAATTTTCCCACAGAGATAAAAGAACTGTCTTTAAGCTGCAAATGGAAAAACATGAATGAATTGTAAGACGTTTATACATTGATGAATTTGTTTTAAACAAGCATACCTCTTATCAACAACGAACAACCGACGAACTATTGCATCACTTTTATCTAATTTCCTTATATCTTCAACTTTGATTACAAGCACAAGTACATCTGAAAGAGAACATTAGATAAACGATATGTTTCTTTAATAGAAAAATGAGAAGGGGTTATCAAAGAAAAAGTTTCTTACCGAAACATATTCCTTGTTTTATAAGATCTGGGAGATTTTCCAGGAAAACAAAGTGATATTGATGATGTTCCGGTTCAAAAAGCTCTTCTGAAACCTGTTCAACCTTTGTGTATCTATTAAATTTCAGTTGTCTTTCATTCTGAACGAGGCGATATTTTTCATCAATATGTTGAACTGTTGCGTCGGAGATGTAATAGATCTGATTTGTATTGATATGATTGTCAAAAAACCTGATATCTTCATTAAATAGTTTGGCCTGAATTTTTGATCCCTACAAAAATTTTAATGATATATTCATATAGATCTAAATCTGTATACCTGACAGAACAAGAAAATATGAATATTTGATGAACAGAAACTAAGCTATTATTGGAGTTTCAAATATGCAATGCTTTCACATATGTTTATACTGTCAAATAGGCAGTAATAGAAAGGTTATATTCATGCATAATGTGAAATATATTTCATACCTTTGCGTCAGCCAAGATAATGGTCTGATATTCAGTCGGACTGTTTCTTGCCTTTTTTGGTGGAAGTTTTTCAAGAACTTGAACTTTGATTTTCCAATTCTTTGTTGTTTGATTGATATCCATAATACAAAATTCTTTCTTATGATCCATCTGTAATTCAGAAACAATGAAAGTGCTGTCAATCAATATATATATATATATATATATATATATATATATATATATATATATATATATTTTATAGCATAGATATGTACCATGATGTTTAAATTTTCAAATATGCATGATTTATAAAGAAACATTAAGTGTGTACAACTATAAACATATTACATATGCAAGAATAGAAAATGCATGAAAAAAATAAATCCCAACTGTTTAAGAAATACATACCATGGTTTAGCAATTCTTTATAAACCACATTTCTTGTTAAACTGATATCCTCATGTGTTTTTGTTGGCTTAATAAGAACTCTAGTATTTTTCTTGCATGTTGATCTAGATAGAGCAACATAAAGCTGTCCATGAGAAAATACAGGTTCCGGTAAATATATACCGACATGCTGTAAAGATTGTCCTTGAGCTTTGTTTATGGTCATCGCAAAACTCAATCTGATTGGAAATTGTTTTCTTCTGAATTTGAAGGGGAATTTATCAATTTCTGCCGGTTGAAGAGGAATTCGAGGTAGAAAAACTCTTTTACCACGATGTTGACCACAACTAATCTCTGCATCAATTACATTCGGTTGGAATACTTTGCATATAAGTCTCGTACCATTACACAATCCTGAAGGAGGATCAATATTTCGAAGCAACATTATTGGGCAGTTTGGTTTGAGTATTAGTTCATGTGGTGGCAATCCATTCGGCGTTAGCTTGTTCAAAAATTCTGTTGGATATTGTTCAGAACTATTATCAATTCCATAGTCAAAACTGTAATATTTAACAGGATTTCCAGGAAAACGATCAATTAGCATGTGATTTATCTCGTCCACATGCTCATTCTTTGGAGCTAATACAGCCCTATCCATCTGAAATTCTTCGTAGACATTTCTTTCTGTTATATCTGGAAAAACACTGTTTATCAACTTCTCTTTCGAACAAACATCATCTGTATATTCAATCAACATTTCCTTTGGAACATGAATCATATTGTCATGCATGATTTCTTCAGATCCGTTTCCAACATTTAATAAAAAATCAGAATATGTAGGATCTGTTTTGGCTCTCATGTTCTGTGTCAATGTTATCTTTTCCAGCTTAGACCAGAGTGGAGACATAACTAAACTTGCATTAATAGTTTCCTCTCTTGAACCATGAGAAATCACAGGAGGTATCTGTCGAAAATCTCCACCAAATATAACGATTTTTCCGCCAAACAAGAGGTTACAATCTGTGATATCTTGTAACATCATATCAAATGTTTCAATAATCTGTCTTCTGGTCATCGAAGCTTCATCCCATATAATAAGTGAGGCCTTTCTTAATAGTTCTGCTAATCCACTCTGTTTGGATATATTGCAATTCATTGTTTCTCCTGAGTTAATCGGAATTTTGAATCGTGAATGAGCTGTTCGACCTCCTGGTAAAACAGATGCTGCTACTCCAGAAGAGGCAGTAGCAATTGATAAAAGACCATTTTTTCTTGTTGAAGATAATAAGGCTCGATAAAGATATGTTTTTCCAGTACCTCCAGGACCATCAATGAAGAATGCTGAAGGCACATTGCCTTTAATTCTTTCTGAGATCAGATCAAAGGCTCTTTTCTGATCGTCATTCAGGTTGTTGATAGTTTGCATATCTTCTTCTGACACAGAAATTTGCATTTCTTCGATAATTTCTTTTGCAGAAGTGTGATATGCAATCTTTTCATTTATTTTTGGCAAATCATAATTTTCAATAGATTTTCCCATTGCCGCTAGAAATAAATTAATGCTCTTCAGCACCTGCATATCAAGCAATAGAATTATGTTTAATCAATTGTTTTATTTTATTATATTATGTAAATTTTATAGAATAAATTTGATATTATCATTACCTGCATCTGAACATTTTCAGGGTTTAGCTCAATTCGAAAATCTTCAGCTAATGCGTCATAATGTGTGTTCCATAATAACCTCACATCGTCAGGTTCACAATATACTAATATTGTCGCAAACAAACGACGAATTGCAACTGGCATCTGAAACACAGAAGCCTCATTCAAACATTCTGACAAACTATTATCACATTCTAGAAGTCCATACTTCTGAGCCGCCTGACGATATGTTTCACATGAAACACCATTTATAATTCTTATATCTTCAAAAGATATGGCGCCTCTCACATGATTTAGTAATAATCGTAGATAATACCTTTCACCTTCCGATGGAGCTGCAGTAATTACTCTTCCGATAACAAACTTAGATTTTCTTGGATTCCAACATCTCTCATTTTGATGCCATACGTAATGCTCAGGGAATTCTCTGTACAAATATTTTCTTGCATTGGAATCTCTTTGATTAGCAGTAAAATATTCAGTTAACATAGTTCTGCCCACTCTATCATTCTGCTGCAGTTCAGTTAGATCATCATCTTCTCTGAAAGTAACAATTTGTTGATTTTCAAGGTGTAACTGCAATGATATAACAGATGGATGAGTTTCGTTTAGAACGAAACCATATATTCTCCATATCGCTTCAGGAGCTGATACCCACCTAGCTGTTTGGAATTGGTGTATTTCATCAATTTCAACATCACTGTTTTGAGTACTGATATGGAATGCTACACGATCATGACCTTTGTACACGTATTTATATAAATACTTGACAGCTTTGATGGTGGAACAGATTTCCACATTCATATGACAATCATACTTTGCCAATAAATATGGGTTATATGGTATAACCCAACGATTGTCTAACAATGCATTTCGGACCTTGATTTGTTCACCAGTGTTTCGTCTTTTGTAAATGGGATAGGAGTCATCTCCTTGTACAGTATATTCTGAAAATTGGCGTGGATAATGGTTCTTGCATTTTCCTCCATTCATGCACGAGTTTTTCAAGTTTAAACTTTCACAAGGTCCATGCATCATATGTTTCACAACCAAACTATACAGATGAGGTTGTTTTAGTTTTTCTGGTAATTCAGCACTCACAATTGTATCATATTGATCAGGATTTTGAACTTTGTAGCCATCCTGAAGAATGATGAGGAAATGTGCGTGTGGCAAACCTCTCTTTTGAAATTCAATAGCATAAACATATGCTGCTACATATCCAAAAATACATTTTTTGAATATGTCATGTTTTAATTCTTCCAACTTCGCTTTGAATACACGAGCAAGAAGATCAGGACGATTCTGTGATTCCTCAATTTTCATTAGTTCTGCTTTTATTTCTGGCCAAGATGGATTGCATGTAACTGTTAAGAAAATATCTGGTTTCCCAAAACGATGTACCAATGCCATAGCATCCAGATATCTACGTCGCATATCTCTTGGCCCACCTATGAAACTTGCAGGTAAAACAATTCTTCTCCCAATTTTTGATCCTCTACATTCTCCGCTGGTAAGACTATCCGCTATTCCTGATAAAGATCTGCTCTCAATCTTTTCTGTTCTCGCCTACAATAATCTAATCGAGCTGTTTCAATTTTTATATACATATCAACAATGTATTGTTGCAAAAGCCGACCACTATGGAGTAGGATTGACATTTCATGTGGCCTAATCTGCAATTTGTAACAGTAATATTCACGAGATGTCACATTTTTCCCTCTTCTATTACTTTTGTTGAAATCTGTCAAAAAAAGAGAGTGATATAATTTATCCAATTTTTTTTTAAATGAGATACTAAAGAAGATTATCACTATTCTGAAAAAAAAAATGTAATTTACCTGATATTTCGTTATTCAATAGTGCTTCAATAGATTGGAAATGATGTGCGTCTATACTACTATTTTCGGCCTCATGTAGAGATGTGAAAAGCCTCTTTTCAATTCTTTGTATTCCTTGATGCCAACCAGTTTCTCCATATGGAAATAATATTGGATATTGTAATGGATCATAACATCCAAAATAAGATTGCACTTTAAAACTTTGGCCAGAAGATGCATACACTAATATAGAGCGCTCTCTATCACCATTATATCCTTCCTCTCCAGTCCATATTGCAGCAATTTGAGAAACATTGGGCTTGTTATAGATTCGTTGGTCAAGTTCAGGATCACATCTAATAATAATTTGATGGTTTTCTAACAGCTGAATATCCTTTAAACTCCGAAAAAATCTTGCATATGGATTCACTTGTAAGATATCCATTATTTTTGTGACTATTCCTTCATTAAATTTTTCTGATTTTGAAGTTCGATGTTGAACCTCATGCTCAGTGTCATAGAAATACAGTTGCAGATAAGAAGGAATATGATTTATCGGAATTAACTCATTGATATAATGATACATCTGACCCTGAGCTCTGAAGGTGTAAATGCCTTTTGTAATTTTTGTGAGCTCTTTGTCATACCTCACGCCCAATGAAGTGAACGCAAACATGTTATTATATGTTCGAATATATTGTCTGAATTCAACAGATTCACTTTCTGTTGAAGTAAATAGTCGATAAAGAGGCTCCGGAACTATATCTCTGGCTAGCATCACTTGACCATTAGAACAACAGAATCCTTTCGATTCATGAATAAATCTTTTTGCACCACAACACTTGCATGGTTGCATAGATGTCAAAGTAGCGGATTGGTTTGGAATGATAAGATCTTTGCATGTTTCAGATGGTTTTATTCCAAAATCTGTTGAAAAAGTAAAATTAACTAAGAGATCTTTTGTATGGGAAGAAATATGTGAATAACACATGATTACCTCCATATATTTTCGTATGAATGTTATTTTGAAGTTCCATATCTTCTGATTGCTGGTCATATCTCTGTTCCATATTTTCAGGAATTATGTGCCTCCTTCTTTTAGTTATGTTCAAATCCAAATTTGAACAAACCTTTCGCTTACCTATGAGTAGATGAAGATGCAGAGAATGTTTCTAATCAGAAACATGATTTCTGTCTAAATATGAATCTATTCAATATATTTTTGATAGAATATTTTTGAAAGAGAGATACGCACCATCATCATAGGAGGAGGATTCTCCAATAACTCTTTGTTGTTGCTTTCTTTTCTGATATGCCTGTCTTTGTTTAGCTCTCATGATATTTTTTTGAGCTTCGTTTAAATTATTGTACCATTCTTTCCAAGTTTTCTTTTCTCCATTTTTGAAAGGAAGATAATCAAGTATAACTTATGTAACACAGAACAATATACGTGGATATCTGCATGAAGCAATAATCTATAATTAAGCTAAAAAAAATGTGCAAAAATGAATCACAAGTTTATAATAAGGAACAATTGGAAATATGTTAAAAGAAATTTTGAGATAAGATGACATTTATATTGTGTAAAGAATAATTTAAAATTTACACTAAACAAGAATTGAAAATGTAGAAAAAGAAATTGAATAACAAGATCAATAATATTGAATGAATATATGTATTAAAGATGGAGATATCATGTTGGTTGAAAAGTACCTTTAACGATTTTACTTCGCCGAGCAATGCCTAGTTTCGTAGAAATCTGCCAAATAAAAAAAAAGAAACCTTTTTTTTATTACATTGCCAATTTTATCAAAGTGTATGAGTTGCAACCATTTTCATGACTGTAAAGGTATTAGTGTTCAGTACATGATGATATCTTATTAAATAATAAAAAAAAAGGATTAGTTATAACAACACCATGAATATGTAGAAATCATCTTTCTCTCCACACATCCTTGAATAATTTTTAGACAAAAGCACATGCAAACTTCATTGCAAATGTACATATATGTAAATATAAATTTTTGGTCTACTTATTCTCTGGAGATCTGTTAATATTTATCTTTATTTAAAAAAATCTGAAATATCTTTTTTAGTATTACAAATTCATTCCTTCTCTCTAGATCTGTTGCAAATCCATAACGGTGAATCAAACAATTTAGATTTCTCGTATGCCTACTTTCATCTAAAAGCTTTCAAGTACTATATATCTTCAAGTATCTCAATATCAACAACGTGTATTCTGACATCACAATCAATCCATCAATTCTAGAGGTAGAAGATCTTCATAAGTAATCCGATCAATAACATCCAGATCAAATCAGTCCCGAATCATGTAATCCGAATCAATAACAAATCTACAAAACCCAAATCAAAATTACTTATAAATCAAATCTAACTAAGAATCACAAATATCATAACAAACAATTAAATGAAAACACAACTTGAAAGATGAAAGTACCAGTACATGGGTGACACTTTTTAGTAAGACAACACAAAATCTGCTACAACACAAAGCAGAAGACTTTATGAAGATTGATATTCAGGTATTAGTATATATGATATTATTCTTCCTACATTCTTTACTCTATTTCTTTAACATATCCTACTAAATTATTTCATTTTTCACAGGCTCCTCTCAGTTTATTTTATTATTATTTTTTTTTTGGATTGGGCCTGTACTGGTTTAGAATCATTTCTCATTTTCTTTTTTTTTATTTTGCTAATGGGTATTTGATGTCATCTCTTTTGTTTAATTTGGTATTTGAGGTCCATTTTTAAACTTTAATTTGAATTTTTATATTGGCTTTTTATATTGCTATTTTTCCAAAACAAATCAGCCAGGGAATATCTAATGTTCTTAATGATCGAATGTACTCGTCAATTGTTAATAATATATCATAACAAGTCCTTGAATTACAACACTTTGTGAAATCAATATCGATTGAACCCTAAAATTACAAATCCCAGCACCTGATACCCAGATCAATTCAAGGCCTATAATCACCAAATCCCAAAACCTGAAATCAAATCAATCAACAACTCGACAATTCAAGCAATCCAACGAGATTTCTAAGAAAAAACACAACATCCAGATCAAATCAGTCCCGAATCATGTAATCCGAATCAATAACAAATCTACAAAACCCAAATCAAAATTACTTATAAATCAAATCTAACTAAGAATCACAAATATCATAACAAACAATTAAATGAAAACCTCACAGGAATGAATCAATAACAAGAACACCGAAAATAAAAAAAATCTTTCATAAAAATATAATCAAGATTGGAAAATAAAACGTACGTATGTCCTTCTATTCACCCTTTTTTCTAGTCTATGATTTGAGTCTCTTCTTCCCCTCAAAGAAAACACAACCTCTGTCCCTTTGTTCTCTTCCCAAAAAAATATTTTTTTTTTACTCTGTAACTTGTGTTTCTTTCCCCCTAATTTTATTTTTCCTTCCAAATAAAGGGTATGTCGGTTAGGGTCTTAAACAACGATACGTGGATTCCCACCCGAGTCACACAAAAGAAAAAAACCAAACAAATCCACAGAATTACAAGAATGCCATCTTAGATGAAAACTTTTGGCACTATTGTAATGCTTTAGGATATAGAGTATAGATATAGATTTTTAGAGTATTTAAATCGTACGTCATATTAAAAGCAAACTTCCATAATATCGATCTACCTCCCATTTGGACATTAGAAATGGTTCAAAGGGAATATATATGTGATAAATATATTATGGAAGTTAATATTAATATTTAATTAATTATGGTTGCAAGAATCTATCTTTCCTTTAAAAAAATATTATCATTAAATATTGTAATAGTCATTTATTCACCAAAAGAATTTAATTATTTATTTCCAATTTTGCTTTCCATGAATTGTACTTTATTTTCGAAGGCCAAATTAGTTATATCAAAACTTAGATTAGGCAGGTAGTAGTGTTATCGTGATTAAGAAATAAAAATTAGTCAATAATGTGTGTGCATAAATGAATATGTATATTTATAATATGCATGTGTGTGTATAATTCATCTTTTTGTAATTTTTCAAATAATACCAAGCAATTTTTTTTTCAAATGATATATATTGTGTATTTGATAGAAGCCCAAGAGTTCATTTAAGAAATAAAACAAATTAATTAACCAACAAAAATATATAGTCTTACATTTATTTTCTTGTCCAAACATTGAATAATTAAACAGAACATGCCAAACATGTCACACACACACACACAAATAAAAAAATTCACATTTAAATTAAAAGAATGACCAATGCCATCATTTATGAACAATTTTACAAAGAATTACACACAAATGAAATGAATATTGGAAAACCCACATGGGGCCTGCTCCTGGGTCTACTCTCCATAGATCTCGAGTTCGAATCTTTCATGATTTACAAAATGCGGCATAGGGTTTGACTGTTTAATTATTGGGGCACGAAGCACCGCCGCGATTAGGCACGTTCGTGCACGTAGAGGGCCCCGAAGGCGTGACGGGTCCTCTCGGTAGCGCCTCCAACATGAGCCCGCCGCCGAGCTGCTCCAGTGCCCACCAACCCTCCAAAGGCCTGATCGCCGGCACAGGACGAACAACAGACACTAAAAGTAGAAGAACAATCAGTTGTGCTCGCATATGTCTCTGGAGAAGGCCCATCAGTACAGGTATATATATTGATAGATCTTTTGTTTGTCCTTGTTGTTGTTGTGGTTATTGTTGTTGTTGAGAAGGTTTGGATGAATAAAAATTAGTTGAGGGGAGGGGCTTATATAGGGGTTGTGGTTTTGTTGAAGTTGTCAGGTTGTTTGAATTTTGAATGCTTTCTTTGAATTGTGCTCTGTATATTCATTTCATTTGAAAGAAAGAAAGAAAGACTTGGTCAGGATGTCTGCGTAACGCGGTCCACTGACCAGACCCAATGACTTTTTTTTCTTTCTCGTGTGTTGAATTACAATGGAGGTTGGAATGAAAAAAAAATGAGTGGATGTGTTTAAGTTGGAATTAATGTTTTATGAGGGGATTAAAAGGATTAAGGTTAGTGTTAGAATAAAATGGCAAATTAATGTTTTATGAGACGATTAAAAGACAATTATACGCTTAAGACAACTATTGTCTGCACTTGTGCTCACGGTCTGCAACAACTGCCTCCTAAGATACAATGATCAAATTCTTTGTGATGGAAACACTTCATATATATAGTCAGGTCTTTAAATAGAATTAAAAAAACTATTCATATATATATAATTTGTCACATTATTTTATTATAATATTAAAAATTTACATTATATGATTTACAAATTTATTAGCTTATATAATAAATGGAATGAGTTTTTTGGATGGTTCAATTTTTTATAAATATTTCATTTATATTGTGTTATTCATATGGTTACAAATAATAATACAATATAAAAATAATTTTAAATATATAACACATAATATTGTGCCACGTGCTTTTGGCATACGTATATAATTAAAGTATATATTGTAGTGGAGAATGTGAATTTTTTTTTTTTTTTTTTTTTTTTTGTGGTTGAAGATCGCATGGTTCAAGTTGTTGTCCACTTTTACCTCTAGTTATTAGTGGTAATACTTCGAAATGGTTATACATGTCAAATTTAACTGATAGGTATTGGTGGTAACATAGTTTCAAGGTTTATACTGGCAATACAACATGATTTTTTAGGGGTATACATGTAAAATAAACTATAAAGATGTGTTCAGATTTTTCAGTCGTATTTTTATTATTTGTGCATATATATATACCGTGATAGCATGTCTCGATAAGCTAATTTAAAGTCCAATAACAATTTTAAGGGGTGCTGGAATTGTTTATTAATTAGGGTGTATTTATAACAATGAATAAAAATATCAATCCATCATTTTAAAATTTTATCTCACCTCACACTCTCACACAATTTCAAAATTGTCAAATATATCATATCACACATAGATCTCTAACATTTATTATCAAATACAAACAATTAACAATTTATGATATGATATAGTCATTTAAAAAATTATAAACTATTGTCCATATCTCTTATCCATCACCTATTCTTGTTTTGTTCAAGGTGAGCTAAATAATAAAAAAAATAACTTTTATATTTTTCAATGAGAATAACGAAAAAAACAATAAATTTTTTTTTTGTTTATTTTGAATGAATTGTGTTATCTACCCTGATATAGCTATCATAGCCGAATAACCCTATGAGTCAGTGACACACCCCAAACGGGGATTAGGATTCTAATCTTGTGATGCAAAATTTAATTTAATTTAATTTTTAACCATACACATTTTCAGTCAATAATAAAAGGACATCTCATATAGCACTTTTTGGTGTTGAGTGTTGAAAAACTTAATTATTAATTTTTATTAATGGCTGGGATCAAATTTTTTTATTATTAAATCTTTATCTTCCAAAGTATATATTATTACTTGACACTTCTATTGATGTTTGAATAGTTTACAACATTTTTTTTTACGTACGGTGAGGGAATAATTTACAACAATTGATGTAATATATTTGTGTTTAATAGAAAAGATTATAGATTAGTTGTGGCATTTATTTTTCGGATAATGTAACAGCGCCCTTTATTTTTATAGGAAAATCCATGTAACCCCCAATAAACTGTCCGAATTCAATATAATTTTGTGTCCTGAAGTCAATATAAACTCCTACAAACACCTATATAAATCTAAATAGCTAGCCTCCTTAGTCAAATTTTCGTTGACAGATAAAGAATATTCTGTTTGGTTAATAATTGTTAAAAACACAGTATACCAAAATTCTTTAAAATGTGTTAAAAAATACAAAAAATCTTTTGTAAATGATTATTTTACCCTTCCAAACGAGGTTTTATAGTTTATTCAGAGAGGTAAAATCATCAGTTTCAAACGGTTTTCTATATTTTTAACACATTATATAGGTTTTCGTATACTATGTTTTCAGCTAGGGTTAATATTCTTCATCTGTCAATGGAAGTTTAATTCAGGAGTCTATTTGAATTTATATAAGTGTTTTAAAGGCATTATATGGACTTCAGAAAAAAGTCATGGGGTTATAAAGATTTGAGGAAATTTACAGGTGGGTTATTTAAATTTTTCCTATCTTATTTATGTTTTTATACACAACTACTATAAAAAGTATGAGTTAAGGAAAAAACATTTTATCTAATTTTATCCTTCAAAATTAATTAAAAATACAAATATCAATCAAAAATATATATTTTTTAAATATTGTCGGTTTTATCTCACAAATTAGATTTTATCTCAAAAATATGATTTTGAAAAATAAAAATAAAAAATTGAGTAGTTTTATTATTTATATACTCCATTAATAAATCTTATCCAATTTATACTGAATTTTATTTAAAAAATATAGAAAAATCAATTTAAATTTGTATTCATTTCATTATTAATTTTTTTAAAAAAATTACCTTATTTTAAATTTATTTTAAATTATAAATAGCTAATTTTGGGTTAAATATGAGTTTGAAAGTTTGATCTCATTTGTTATCATGAAATAGTTATTTTTGCCAAAATGTTATTTCACAGTCATAAATATATATGGAAACGCTCTTTCAAATGAGCTATTGATCACCCCAATTAGAGTTATATTTAAAAACTTACAATTTTTTAAAATACTTTTGAAAATAATTTAATTGTTGGTCAAATTTATGATCTAAATAGAATTTGTTATGCTTTGATAATATAATTAAAATTTCACATACATCATATTACATGCCTATAAATAAACTAGGATCTCATAAGTAATCATTCTAAAAAGATCTAATATTGAATATTGAAGATTTTTTTTTGGAGAGAAATTTTCAGATTAAGATATTTCATTATTTACTTATTATTTTTTTAGATGTTAATGATTTCTAAAACATTTTTTGTATTTTGAATGTAGGTATCACTTAAAGGAATATCATATTTGAATTTTCAATCTCTTATTTTTGAAGAGGAAAAATGCACAAAAATAGAAAATTTATGGATATTAAATTGTTTTTGTTTATTTATTTTTTGTTTGCTCATTTTTCTATATATTAATGATTTTTAATATACTATTGGTTTAAATTATTATTTATTTTTTATCTTGATTTTTGATTTATATCTTATTTTAAATTTATTTTAAGGATAAATAGCTAATTACGGGTCCAATATAATATGAGTTTTTCATCATGAAATAGTTTTTAACCTGAACCAACCTGATCCCGCTCCATGTGAGACAAATCTTATCAGATTGCGCGCAATCCAAAAAATCTTATCCAAAACCATATAAAAAAATCTTCTTGAAAAACCCTATCCTATCTACATTATATAAGATTGCCCCTCTCTCTTTCCCCAATCACTCCCACATTTCACATTTTTCTGGCCTTGGGTTTCATATTTTTTCATTGTCAGGTGAGAAAGAGGTATATACATCTTCGAATATTCATAGATCTTTCATGATCTATATTTTGTTTGTTTATTTGATTAGGCCAGATTTTAATTTTGAAGATATCGTAAAAACATAGTTTGGTCTTGTTTTTCTAGTGTTTTTATTTCTCTGAATCAGTTCTTGCTCAGTTTTCCTTAAAAATTATAGTTTTTCATATGGGTATGGTGGTTAATGAAGCGATTGGGTTTTTTTTTTTTGTTTGGGTAATTTTCATCTTTTTTTTGCATTGTTACACTCAGTTTTTTTTACAGTCCAAAATACAATTTCATATAACTCGTTAGAAATCCAGTGAAACATATACCTCGTTAGACGATGTATATACCTTATTAAATTTTTTCTTACACTTACTAAATTTTGGTTCATCCAACTCGAAATGAAACGATATGCATTTTTTTATTATAATATATATCTCATTAGATGATGTTTACTATTTAAAAAAAAAATGAAAACATGTATGATATAAGTTTCGATTGATAAAAATGAATGAGTAACATTTTCCATTTTTCATATATTCGATGTCATGCATGTTATAGGATTTGATTATTTTTAATTCATGTTTTATAAGATTAACCGACATTGTTGTTTTGTCATATCTTTTTCTCATTGTTTTCTTTTTTAAAAAAAATAATTATTTTATCAGTATTAAATTTTCTTTTTATTAAATTTTTCTTGATGTAAATCAAATATTGTTGTATTTATGACCTAGTTTCTTAGCATGTGCATGTAGATACAAATATGTTATATTAATTATTTTTAAATTTGTTATGATCGAAGTGACCAACTACCTATAATTGAAGTGGTGTAATTAATTAAATAGTGCATTTGATGAGAAGTTTCATATATAGTTTTACAGTTGTGCACTGTATCCCAAATCTATTTGCAGGCCGTGTGGTTCAATTTTTGAGTAAGGTAGGACGTGGGTGACTAAGGTTGGCGCTAGTACACTTGAGCGGCCCTTCCCTTTTGAAGCAAGATTTAATCGCATCCGCCAAGGATATTATTGCTGCGTGGGTGTCACCGCCAGGTAACGTGCATTCCTTGGTTGATCCAGGGATGAGTCTTATAGATTGGTGAGCGTAACTTCGATGTCATGCCCCCATGTAGCGGGCTGGTGGCCCTCCTCCTCAAGGCGCACCTATCATTGACCCCGTCCATGATCCGATCTGCCCTCATGACCACAGGGAAAGGGGATAAAAACACCGGTCGTCCCATCCAGACAAAGGGTGGGTGAGTGGAAACACCACTCGACATGGGTGCGGGCATGGTGGACCTCACAGCCGCTTTGAACCCCGGGTTGGTGTACGACGCCAATGAATTCGACTTCCTCGAATTCCTATGCAAACTGAATTACACAGATGAAGAATTCAAGAGATTCCAATTGAAGAAGCAACCCAACTGCTCGATGGTCAGACACATGGGTCCAACGGATCTGAACTACCATGTCTTTCTCAAGGGTGTTCGATGCACCAGGTCAGGTTCAAGTGCTTGAGAGGACCGTCACGAATGTTGCATAAGAGATGATGATAGAGACTTATCGGGTGACAGTGGTGAACCCAGTGCAAGACTGGCTTGATATATCGGTGGAACTGTCCATCTTGTCCTTTTCAGGTGTTGCTCACCAGAGGCTCAGCTACCGCGTCCGGTTCACGAGTAAGATCTTGCACGTTGGTGAGATGGAACTAGTCGGACAGCTGGTGAGATGGAGTTCGGCAGAGTTATATGGAAGAGCCATAGTCACATCATGGCAAGCCTCATCGCGGTCGCTTGGCATTGAGCTTCGTCAATCGCACGTTGTATGATGTCATGCATGATGCATTTTTTTGACAAATACATACTTAGCTTTTTGCATGTTGTATGTCATTCATGATACTTTGATGTGTGTTTGATTCAAATACAAGATTAATTTTGTATTTCAACATGCATTTGTATGTAAACAGTGGATGTATTAAAAACACTGAATGGAAATAGTTTGGGAATATCAAAATGGCATTTTGGTATATAATGATGTGGTTTTATTCTTTGGGATAGAATTAAATATGCAGTTTGGATCGCATGAATTGTACCACAGTTTCAAATGTTATATTTCGTGATCATTTCAAACAAAAGACCACTGTTCATATATAAATTGTAATATTCTCATATTAAACATTCACGGTTTTAACAAATAAACTGTGATCATTTCAAACTAACAATTACGGTTGTTAAATGTGTGATACTTTTTATATTTGGGCCTCTTTTACAACAACAAAACATTCAACAAAAAAAAAAAACAGAGGAAAAAACAGAGGCGACTTGGTCTAGTCAGTGGACATCGTTGCGCAGACATCCTGACCAAGTCGTTTTTTCTTTCTTTCAAATCAAATGAACATACAAAACACAATTCAATGCATTCCAAATTCAACAACCTGAAAACCTCAACCAACCACAACCCCTATATAAGTCCCTCCCCTCTCAACCCTGTCATCCAAACCTTCTCAACAACAACACAACAAACAAAAGATATAACAGTATTCCTGTACTGATGGGCCTTCTCCAGAGACACATGCGAGCACAACTAATTGTTCTTCTACTTTTAGTGTCTGTTGTTCGGCCTGTGCCGGCGATCAGGCCTTTGGAGGATTTGTGGGCACTGGAGCAGCTCAGCGGCGGGCTCATGTTGGAGGCGCTACCGAGAGGACCCGTCACGCCTTCGGGGCCCTCTACGTGCACGAACGTGCCTAATCGCGGTGGTGCTTCGTGCCTGAATAATTAAGTAGACTATGCATTTTGTAAATCAGGAAAGATTTGAACTCGAGATCTATGAAGAATAGTCCCAGGAGCAAACCCATGTGGGTTTTCTGTATTCATTTACATTTGTGTGTAATTCTTTGTAAAATTGTTAATAGATGATGGCATTGATCAATCTTTTGACTGTGATTTTTTTTTTGTGACATAATTTTACTAGATATTAAGTTGATTATTGTCTTTTTTTTCTTTTTAGATGCATGCTATACAAGATAATATGCTCAGGTAATACAAACGTAGGTCTAAGAGGAAAATTGAACAAATAATAACTAACAAAAATAAAAATACTCATTCCTAATCATGTGAACGAACATATAATTTAATGTTGCAGTAGTATAAAAGAAAATTGATGTGTTTCATTTTGTATTTGTCGATATAAATTATCTCAAATGTTGTTAAAGGTGAATATAAGATGTCGAATTATCAGGTTTCACTGAAATCGAAACAATTACAAATGTTTGATATTATTTAGTTATATATAATGAATAGAATTGGAATCTCCACTTATTATGTCTGGAATAGTTTTTTTTTTTTTTTGGCAACTAATTATTACATTATTTTAGTTTATATGTTGTTTTTGAATTAAATGTATTGAAAAATTTCACTTACAAAATAGATAAAAGTTTTTAAACTAGCATTCATATAACATATTATATTAAACATATATTTCATGCATGATGCACCACGGACTTTTGGCAGGTGTATAATAACCGGTATTTATTTTATTTATAAATTATAAAATCATATTGGATATTTTTTTTCAAATTTATTTTTTTTATTTTTTTATTCCTGTAGTTTTTTTTATCTTTTTATTATTGGGGCTTTTTAAAGGCTACTATATTTAATTTTAAAAACTTATCCTTTATTTAATCTTTACTTTTGCTTGTTCCTATTTTATCTTGATTTTATTTTATTTATTATTTTATTTGATTTATAAGAAAAAAACATATTCAATCACATTAATTTCCTCATTTTTATCTATTTTTTTTAAAACATACGTATTATTTTATTTTATTATTATTTCTTCTTATACTACTGTGATTCATTTTTTGTCAGGATAACTCGTGCAAAAAATTGAAAAATATTTTTTTTTTAAAATTGTTAGTGATAAAGGACTTTAAAAAAATATATATGTGAATATAGGGGCCTATTTGAATCACGCCTAGGGCCAATCTCTTCGTGCTAATTTCAGGGTCAGCCATGATTTCAAAGGGATATAAATTGTGTCAGACCAACCCTAAAGCACATTGGTCAGTTTCGTTGTGTCATGTCATGTCAGTGACCATGGTAGAATAGTAAAACACAAAATATAAAATCTTGATTAAGAGTATTGTGTATGCATGTATAATATAATGCTTTGTGTGTTTGTATATATATATATATATATATATATATACGACCGCGATGAGGTGCGGCGGCCGCACCGTGCGGCAGCCGTCCGATCGCGGGTCCATCGCATCCAACGGTCGACGTGAATCGCACCCGACCGTCTGATGCGATGGACCCGTGATCGACGGCCCGTGGTCGACGCCGCACGGTGCGGCCGCCGCACCTAATCGGTGCTCATATACGACCGCGATGAGTGCGGGAATGCGGGAAACGACGTCGATCGTTCGATCGCGGGTCCATCGCATCCAACGGTCGAGATGAATCGCACCCGACCGTCCGATGCGATGGACCCGTGATCGCTTCCCGCACGACCGCATTCCCGCACTGAATCGGCTCCCTATATATATATATATATATATATATATATATATATATAGGGAAGTGATTCGGTGCGGGAATGCGATCGTGCGGGAAGCGATCACGGGTCAATCGCATCGGACGGTCGGAGGCGATTTATCTCGACCGTTGGATGCGATGGACCCGCGATTGAACGATCGACGTCGTTTCCCGCATTCCCGCACTGAATCACTCGACTATATATATATATATATATATATATATATATATATATATATATATATATATATATATATATATATGTAATACACACATGTGTTTATATATATATAATTTATTGTGTATATAATATTAAGGTTAACGTTAAAATATAAAACAATATTTTTCAAAAAAAACTAGGTGGTTCAATCTGTTGGCTCGTGGTTGGCTTGTTGGCCCGGCCGGCCCAGCCCAATAGCTCGTTGGCCCAGTTCCTAAACGGGACGACCCGGTACTATCCATTTTACACCTCTAGCACCGTCACTAGCTTGGATAATCTAAAAATTGTCATTGGAAAAGAAAAAAAAAACTGTCATTGTTGTGGATTCGAAGGTATTCTCCAAAGAGAAAAAGACCTATTCTTCTGCTATGCCATTTCAATGAAACCCAATTCCATGTTCCGCGCTGTGTGCGCCTCAATAAACCTATTAGTCTTTAAATGGACGCGGTATGAGTAAAATCTGTCGTTGACTTCACTCAATTCAAACATACTTTAAAAAAAAAAAACAGTTGTGTCTCACACACAATGCCTGAAAACATGTCTAAAAGTTCAATGAATCAAACATGTGAAACAAATGACTTCGACGAGTCAAACCAAAGGACCACCGCAAATTAAACACTCCGAAAGACCTTTCTAAAGATTCAACTACTAACTCTGCACATACACCTCCCCTCGTTAGCGAGGTGATTGTGTGTACCCGCTGTTAAGCGGTGAATCTGAGGTTCGATCCCGGTTCAACCCTTTAAATGGGATGTCCTCGACCCACTGAGCTATCTATCAAAAAAAAAATACTAACTCTACATACGGGTCCGGATCCTCTGCTATTTTATCTGTGTTGTGATCGTGCTTTTCTTTTTCTATGAGTTCGCCATGTATCACATAACACAATGAATGGATACACTAAATTAAATCTCATACCTCCCTATATATATACATGTAATGCATCTCTTCAAATAACCCATCCAATCAAACTCACAACACATAACTCTATTGAAAACAAAAGTGTTTAACTAAAAGTTCCACATAAACGACCAATCTATTTGGCTCAAACCAATGGCCTACTCTACTAGCTCAAAAAAACCTCTTTTTGCTAGTAACTTTGGTCACTATTGTTGTGCTCCTTCCAAGCTCGAAAGTGCCAGGGAAACCTAGCACCGGAATTTACCCGCCCATCGCTAACATGAACTTTGCAAGGCGTAGCGGTGCTCCTCCAAAGCCGGAGTTCGAACTAAGCAAGCGGAGATGGAGAACACTGAAAGGGTTTGGTCAATATAATGTGCATCTTCGAGGGTTTTTATTTTCTTTCAGTGTCAATAATATGTGGTGTAGTTGTGCATAGTGCCCGTTTGTGTCCAAGGAATACTACTGTATTACTTAAATAAATGAATTTCTGTCATAATACAATGTGTAGTTTTTAAAGTTTTTATCATGTTGAGGTTTCCATCCACTATCTAAAGTA
This sequence comes from Acorus calamus, assembly GCA_030737845.1. Taxonomy (NCBI): domain Eukaryota; kingdom Viridiplantae; phylum Streptophyta; class Magnoliopsida; order Acorales; family Acoraceae; genus Acorus; species Acorus calamus. Next base: position 33,323,413 of record CM060863.1, on the reverse strand, counting down.
CATCCATCATCAGAAGTTCTTTCACATTACACCAATTTAACATTCAAAATAAACAGAAATGATATATGCTTGTATGGATTGCCGGGTCTGATTCTACCACAGCACTTCTATGGACATAATACATGTAAATGGGTATTTTAAAATTTTAAGTCAACCTTATCATACACAGGGAGAACAATAAAAGAACAGATTTGAAAACAATAGTGGTTAATAAAATGGATATATGTTAATTAAAACCATATATTTCTAAATTTATATTTTTAATTTAGTTATTTGTGGAACTCAATAAGATAGATTTGGTGAATTGCTCAAATTATCTTTTAAATATATTTACTTTAAATTTTTCAATATGTTATAATTATTATAATTTCTAGTTTAAAAATAAGTAATTTTTTTCATTCTTGCCCTTAATGTAAAACAAAAATTTAATAAGTATCTTCGGTCATTACATAAAAAATTAATGACAAAATAAAAAAATAAAAATGTTACAAAAGAACAAAGTTGAACATTTGTGATTCTTATCATAAATAAATTAAATTATGAAAATAAAAATATACACATTCAATTCATTCAGTTATATACTTTATTCTTTTGTAAAAGTAAGTAACTTAGTTTATTAAAATTATATACTCTTTAATTTCGTCAACAAAAATATATACTTTTTAAAAATATGTAAAATATATATTTTTTTGGTACATCATAGGCTCGGACTGGGCGACTTAGACTCAGCAGAGCCTACAAACACAACCCACAAGGCTGGATTTCCTTCTTGCCGGAGGCAGGACTCGACCATGCATATCCCCATATAAAATATATTGGGAGCTACAAAAGTTACTGTTGGAATGACTCTAATATTTTTCTTTTATGTGCATCGATTTTTATCTTTTAATTACCAAAAATAAAATATATATACGTCTATGATTATTGTAAATCACATTTTTATAGGGTCATTATTAGAATATTATATTTTTCTAATTTTTCTCTTTCATTATTTAATATTTCTATTTTTTTTCTTTTTCCTAGTTTGATATCTTTCCCTTTTGATGTTTTACCTTTTTCATCTATAGATAGAGCTTTTATCTTCTTTAATATGAGAAAAAATTCATATGACATATTTGAAAGAAAATCATTGTAAAATATTTTATTTCAAATCAGTCTACAAAATAAATTTTTATGAGATTTTATCATTTTTGGATAAATCTCATTATTTAAAATCATATTAATCACTTTTTATTGGTGAATTAGGAATGTAAGATTTTTAAAATCTTATGTTTTATTTTATTAGATTTTAATAATTGTCATTATAATTGTTTCTTTATTATTTTTAGTAGAGTCATAATTCACGTTATGAATATGTATTTAATGTGTGTGGCCTATATAATGAGTGTCACCATCTTTGTAAGAGAAATTTTTTGATCAATCAATAAAATTATTTCTCTTTTGGGTTTTCTTCCTTGTGAATTCAATTATTCCTTGTAGATTCAAGGATATTATGAGATCTCCATGTTTGTTGAATATTTTTATCCATTTCATGCTACATTAGGTGGTATTAGAGCGATGATTTGTTTGGCTTCAGTGGCACATAGCTGGGCAAGAAACAACCATCCTATGACGGTGATCATGGGGTGCAGGAGCTGTTTCGGCCATTGCGGGAGAACCAAAAGCACCTTTGGGAGGAGTTTTATAAGCAAACGCAAGCTCTTCATGAGGTGAACGATGGCATGAATCTCAACGCCGATAACAGACGACCTCTGAGGTCAACCTGTTGCTTATAACGTTGTTCGACAACATTCTCAATATCTACCCAATTATGAGGATAACTTGGATGATGAAGGCAGTGAACTGTACAACTATCAGCCGAGAATGCGGCACACACACTACAACAATTATTTTTCAAAAGGGGGCATCTCCTATTTCAATGGTAATTTACCAATCGATGAGTTCAATGATTGGATCTTAGATATTGATAAATTCTTTGAGATAATGGAGGCGTGTGAAGAGGAGATGGTCAAATTGGTGACGCTTCGACTCACGAGTAGTGCCGCTAATTGGTGGGACAATCGTCAAAGAACCAAACAGCTACAAGGAAGAGCACCTATTCGAACATGGAAGAGGATGAGACTTCTCATGGACTAGTTCCTTCCTCTAGATTTTGAACAATATTTGTTCCAGTTGCACCAAAATTTTCGCCATGGTAATCATTCCGTATTCAACTATACTGTTAAATTTTTAAAATTTTTGGGCCAATATAACCTTGCAGAAGCTAAGTGACGACAAGTGGCCCATTATCTTAACGGGTTGAGATTATCAGTTCTCTTCCATGATCAACCCGCTAGATGTTACATTAAGTCAAGATATGGTTGATGGATCGATGGAGAAAACCGTAGAAAGTCCACCAGAAAATCAGAAGGATCTGATGACCAACCCCCATGATCAACTTCTGGTTGAATCAAAAATTGATGAGAACGGGGCAAATAAAGAAGTAGAGGATGTTGTTCTCTCCATTGAATCTAAAGAGATTATTGGAGGAGAATAAGAGAAGTCATTTTTTTATTCCTTAGTGGTGACACCAAAGATAGAAATGTCTTTGCAAACATTCGTGTTGCAGACTGCATGCAACATAAACAAAAGCGTTTTTTATGCAATCATCAACAATGGTAATGATGGAAACGTTGCGACTACTGCTATGGTGAAGAATTTTGGGCTACAAATCGAGGTGCATCCAAATTTTTCTATGATCAACTTGATTAAGAAGGAATTTGAAGTCAAGAAATCATTTATCTCCTCATGCCAAATGTCAAATACAAGAATGCATCAAATATGGAGGGGGAAATGATCTTAATATCTCTTACTGATATATTTGATTATATCAAATACCATCCTCTGGATCTATTGAAATTCTTTCATCTTAAACTCAAGGACGAGTTTTTTTTTTTTTAAGAAAAGGAGACTAATGTAGGACAGACATTGAAAAAAATTATTGCAGAATTTTTTATTTCAAATCAATTCACAAAATACATTTTTATGAGATTTTGTCATTTATGGATAAATCTCATTATTTAAAGTCATATTAATCACATTTTCTTGGTGAATTATGAAATTAGGATTTTTAAGATCTTATGTTTTATTTAATTAGATTTTAATAATTATCATTATAATTGTGTTATTACTATTTTTAGTAGAGTCATAATTCTCATTATGAATATGTATTTAATGTTTGCGGTCTATATAATGAGTGTCGCCATCTTTGTAAGGGAAAACTTTTGATCAATCAATAAAAAAATTTCCCTTTTAGGTTTTCTTCCTTGTGCATTCAAGGAGCTTATGAGATTTCAACACTTGTTGAATCTTTTTATCCGTTCCACACTGTTATAGACACACCAATATGTGAGGATTGGTTTAACATTGTTAAATAAAGGAAGAATTTTTTTCTTATATTAGAGAAGATAAAAGCTCTATCTTTAGAAAAAAAAAAGGATGAAATATCATATTAGGTAAAGCAGTGTGAAACGGATATATAGATTCAACAAGCGTTGAAATCTCATAAGCTTACTGGAATCCTTGAATCCACAAGGAAGAAAACTCAAAAAAGAAATTTTTTTTTTTTTTTTTTTTGGTAAAAGGAAATAATTTTACATTTCTTCTCCTTTTATCTTCTCTAATATGGGAAAAAAGTCTTCCTTAATTTATTTAACAATGTTAAACCAATCTCACATATTTTGGTGTCTATATATACATTATTTCCTATTATCCGTTTTGGCTCAAGAACCATGGCCTACCCTACTAGCTTGAGAAACCTCTTTGTGCTAATGACCTTGGTCACTCTTGTTGTGCTCCTCCCGAGATCAAAAGCTCCGGCGGAGGCGAGAATTTTAGGAGGCCGAACTAAATTTATGGAGAACGAGCGGCCTTTGTTCGAGTCCCTTGCAAGAGGGTCTGTCCCTCCACCGGGTGAGTCGGACTGCACGAACGTGCCAGGGAGACCTGAAACAGGAATATGTCCACCGCCGATCGCCAAATGAACTTTGTAGGGCGCATCCATTCTCCGAAGCCAGAGTTCCATGACGAGGGCCTTTTGAACTGATCAACAAAATGGAATAAAATTTGGTTGATCTTTAATTATCTTCTTCTAGCTAGGGTAGGTTACGTTTTTATTTAATTTCTTCCTTTGTCAAAGCATGTGGTGTACGTAGTTGTGCATCATTTAATTTCTTCATTTCTACTAGTTTCACAACCATACCCTATCCGTGTTACAAACCGATTCATGATTCAAATTTTCATATTCATAACGAGCTTGTTGGTCTCAAAACATGACTTGCCAAGCTTTAAATTCATAAAATTTTATCCAATTTATTTTTTTGACCATTAAGATAACTATAAAATTATAAAATAAATATTTTAGTCTCATCATTTAAACCTATAAAGTTATTGATAACAAGTTTTTACTAAAAAATTGGATTTTTTCTAATGATGTGGATTTGAAATCATGGTAATTTAAATTTTAAATACTATGATTTGGCATATAAGATAATTTAATTTAAATGATATATAAGTCACGTATATAATATTTTAATATGTATCGGAGTCAAATTCTTTTAGAACAGAGACCTTAATAATTTTGGATATTAGAATATCAATTAATTTTGAAATTTTTTGTTACAGCTTCTTTATTAAAGTCTTTGAACTACATTCCATTTTTTTTCTAAAAATTGTGTTTTGTTTACCTATGAGTCCAGGATAATATGTATGGATACACTTTCTTAATATGAATTTGGACGTTTTCCACAATTTAAACAACTAAATCATTATACATGCAATCTATGTTTTTTTTATTTTATGTTTTATTTAATTACGTTTTCCACGATTTTATCCTTTTATGTTATAAATAAAACATAATGGAAATAAATCTTCCAACCGTCGAGTTTCTTTTATATTTTACATGTCAGGTACATGGATTCATTAAAGAATTCCTGTTGATTTATAACCCTTTATGTTATGTACTTCTTTGAACGGAGAATCATAATTAATTATAATTTCCTACTACTATATTGTAATACCTTCCACATAAAATTTCATAAGATCACGCTGAATCATATTATCAAAAAAGATAATGCTGAATCAATATCTTTTATATATATATAATATGCGGCCCTGGGACCGTGCGGATCGCGTATATACATATATGTGTGTGTATATATACATACACATGGGCGGATCTAGAGGTAGGGCTATAGCCTGCCCCAGATTTTTTTGAAAATCCTTAAGTATCCCTTAAAATTACATCCTAACTAAATTAATATATAACAAACATAAGTTTTTATTGTTGTTGTCCATCGGATCATATTTTGGGGGACGACATTTTGTTGATTTTGGGAAGAAGAAATTGTCAGGACATTAGGATTGATGTGTGAAACAGATTTGATGGAGGAAATATAGGCAGTTAATTGCTTTCTATAATGGCTGAATTAAAGCCTAAATTATTGTTTTAAAATAGATGGATTTAGTGGCAATAAGTGTGACACTTGCTAAATTTGCCGCTAATTCAATTGTTTTTGTCTTTATTTTTTTGTTTTTGTGGCATGTAATAAAATTGCCACCATATAAAACATTTAAAGCCACTTTTTTTATTGTCACAAAAAAAGTACAGCTAGATAATAGTTTTGTTGTAGTGTTTTGATGATTTTATTGATTTTAAGTGGTTTTTTTTATTTGTTCTGTGTGTGATTTTTAGTTTTTTTTTCCTAGAATATCTATTTAAATCTTTATGTGTGACAGCGGTTTTGTTTTTTAAAACAAATAAATAGGATTTATATCACTTCTTTCATTGATAAAATATGTGCAGTTCTATTTTTATATGCATTTTTTTTAACGTCTCACTATCAATTATATTTTTATAATATAAAGGCAATAGTTTTTATTGATTTTTATTTTTTATAGTGATCGGTTTTTATGAAGTTAGACTATGTCGGTATTATTTAAACTAAGAATAGAATAACACTATTATCATATAATCTAATTTCTTGATAAGCAATATTATTTCCTGATTTTTTTATCAAACATAATTTGATTTTTTTACTGAAATTTAATTCAGCCCATCCCAAGATTATTTTCTGGCTTCACCCCTGCACATACATATACATGCATGTGTGTGTATCCTGCTTCAACTCTAGTGAGATGATTACACATCATCTTCTACAATAAGTAGACTTATTTATTCAGTACACTACAACTAGTGTGTGTGTGTATATATATAACAGTGAAACCAATGAAGGGTGACTCTTCAATGAACCTGCTTTGCAGTACTGTTTGCATACCATTCTGTGCACCCATGGTTTTTTTTCACGGGGTGATGTTGCACCCAATCAGAGGCGGACTAAAGGGTTGGCTGGGCTGGGCTGGGCTATAGCCCGGCCCAGATTTCCCCCAAAGAACTCCATTGCCACATGGCCCACATCATGGTTAGTTTTAACTTTACACAACCCCTGTATCACCGTCCATCTCTATATGAGCGACCAGTCCCTGATTTTAATTTTTTTTTAAAAATTTTGTTTTTATTTCTTTTATTTATTGTTTTTGAAATAAAGTAGATTCATATATTTTCATTTAGGGATGATAACGGGGCGGGTTGGGACGGGTTTTGTGAATCTCAAACCCAAATCTGCTCACAAAATCATGTCTCAAACCTGTCACAAACTAGTGACGGGATTAATTTTTTCATTCAAAATCTGTCCCATTTAGGTCATGTTGAGTCAGGTCGGATTGGACCAAGAAGGTTTGGAAAAAAGTATTAAAACATATTTTCAAGCAATATTTAATTTAAGTTAAAATTTTAAATAAAAATAAATAAATGTTTATTATAATAAACCTTACAAAAAAATAACTATAAATTTTCAATCTCCATACCAAGTGACAAATATAGTGTTTCAAATTATTTTTTTTGGAATAACAAAAGAGAACATGTGTATGTTTATATGATTTCAAATTTCAATTAGCGTTCGAGTTTATCATTTTTTTATATATTTTTAGAATACCAAATGGCAACTATAAATTACGTAATTATTATAATAAATATTTAATTTTAATATAAATTACAATCGGGGTAGGTTTGTTGCGGGTTTTGCTAAGTAAACCCATTTCCCATCCCAAGCCTGTTAGGTTTCATTTTTTATGTTCCAAACCCATCCCAAACCTGAATCCGACCTGACCTAACCGGGTTGGATACCTTACTGGGACAGTTCCACTGCCATTCCTAATTTTTATTTCATTGAAAAATACAATTTTGAATGCAAATAAAATTTAAAAAAACTATTTTAAACATTACAAAGCTCAAATTCAATAGTGCTTTATTATATAGTCTTTTTTATATCTCTATGTCATTTTACTAAATTTTAATTATGAAATTAATTTATTTATATAAAAAAATTTAATATATTTTTATCTATTATAAAAAAAAGTTTCATCAAAAATGAGTTCAGCCCATCAAGAAATAGAGTCCTCGATCCGGCCCTGCACCCAATTATGTTCACAATCCACGTCCAATCTAATATTTGTTCAATAAAATACATATGTTAACAAAGAATGTAATTTTATTATATTTCTTTTATAGATTGGTCTGTAACTCACTTTTATAAATATAATGCATATGTTCGTTGTTTGAAATATACACTAGAAATTGAAAGAAAAAAAATCAAAACATACGAGAATTTCGTCCAGGCACTATTTATAGCTCCACATAAAATTCACATGTACCTCCAACCAAACATGTGCTTTATTAATCGAGTATATTACTTTCATATAAGTCAACCATGCAATTCAATGAATTATACATTGTCCTGAATATTTCGTTGAATTGCAATTCCATGTAGGGGCCCCACCCACTTATTTTCTTACCCCACCAAGCAATAAAAAAAAAAAAAAAATCGGTGTTTTGCTATCCCCACCAATTCGACCCGTTCGATCAGATTTGGTCGTCATTTCAGGTTTCACGCGACCGGATTTGGTCGCCATTTCAGGTTTCGCGCGACCGAAACTGGTCGAACAGGATTTGTAATAAAATTTATAATTTTTTTTTTTTTTGAAAACATAATCTCACGACGTGTATCCTCCTTGAATCTTTCATATCACTCCAAGTCTGAATTGTAATGTAGGGAGAATAAATCATTATTCTTAAATGCAGAATATAAAAACAATTTTTTTTACATAAGTTACAGACAAATTTCAAAAGTCAAATATAAAATGTGTTTGAATCAACTGATATGTTTTTTTGTTTTCAAACAAAAATTCATCTTAACTACGAATTCAAACGAAGCTTAAAAATGATATATATTTGTCTAATAAGATATTTTTCTATAAAAATTTGAATTAATTGAAAGTATATTTACTTACATTTTTTTTAATCCCTTAGTTGTTGTTTGGATGAAAGAATAAATGTAGAATATGATGGATAAATCCAAAAATTTATTTGTTTACAAAAAATAAGTAGATATAATTCTGAACCCTGTTCGACCCATTCCGGTCGCCCAAAACCTGAAATGACGACCCATTACGGTCGCCCAAAACTTGAAATGACGACCGAATTCGGTCGAACTGAATCGGTGGAAACAGACAAACACCGTTTTTTTTTTTTTTTTTGATCGGTGGGATTGGAAAATTGTTTGGTGGGGATAGACGGGCCCTTCCATGTATAGAAAAATGAGGCATTTTAACCAAATTAATCACCATTATTAACTTAATTACCGAAATAATCACGGTTTTTTAAAAATTACCAAACTAGTCATATGACCCAGTCAAACCCGCCACGTCAGCATTTTTTATTTTTTTTTTAATCTACACGCTAAAAACGCCAACGGAGGTGGCGTTTTGGGTACTTGTAAATTTTTTTTACATATTCTTCTTAAAACGCCACCCTTGTTAGCGTTTTAATCCTGGAGGAACAGTAAAACGCCAACCCCAGTGGCGTTTTTGTATAAATTCACACAAAACGCCACTGGGGTTGACGTTTTGTTTAAGAAAGCCCTAAAACGCCAACCCCAGTGGCGTTTTAAGCATACCCGTTGGACCAATATTTAAGTTGGTATTGGGCGTTTACGATTCGATATTTGACACCACCCATCATATTTGAAGGAGTAGTTTGGCATCCAACTACTTTTATTGAAGAGCGCATGGTAAGTAATGCATACTTAGTCAACTAATTTACTTGAAAAATTATGATTTATACATCTTTAACTTTTGTTATTCAGGGGCAATGCCTTAGTAGCATTGAGGGGATCATAAATTCCCCACGAGCACTTGACATTCAAAATGTTGGGGAAGCACATGAGATTATGGAGAGCATACGAATTCAAATGCAAAATCTCATGCGCGAGGTGCGTCCACGAGATTTACCGAACGAATATGTTCCTCAGACCGATGAAGAACAAGATGACGATGAAGGGGACAATGGCGAGGATGGAGGAGATGACGAGGACGATGGTGACGATGGAGGAGACGACGAGGACCATGGTGACGATGAAGGAGACGACGGCGACGAAGGGGGAGACAACGAGGACCATGGAGGGGATGATGGCGATGATGGAGGAGACGACGATGGAGGGGACAATGGCGACGATGGCGACAATGATGATGATGACGGAGGTGACAATGTAGAGCCTTCACCTCCCCCACCTCCTCCATCTCCGCCTAGGCGTGGACGTGGCCGTCCTAGAAAGAACCTGCCACAACCTCCTCCTATCACTGGGCCTTCGAAGCCAAAGAGGGGAAAGGTTCGAAGGTTTAACCTTTGGCCATTTTGAGTTTCATGAACTTGGGTTGGTATGTGTGTGAAAATTTGTAAATATGGATGGCATGTATGTTATTTCGATCATGTGTCTTTGTAAGATTTGAATGCGTTCTTTTTTCATGAAATGCATGTCAGTTATTTGAAATTATGCTTACAGATTGTCAGTTTCCATCATGTGTCTTTGTAAGAATTTTTTTTCTGCCAGTAGCAGCCTAAAACGCCACCCCTGGTGGCGTTTTATGTGTTTCCAGCATAAAACGCCACTGGGGTTGGCGTTTTATCCTTTTTCCAAGTAAAACGCCAACCCCAGTGGCGCTTTACTTAAACTTAGCCCTAAAAACGCCATTGGGGTTGGCGTTTTAGGGCTTTCTTAAACAAAACGTCAACCCCAGTGGCGTTTTGTATGAATTTATACAAAAAACGCCACTGGGGTTGGCGTTTTACTGTTCCTCCATGATTAAAACGCTAACAAGGGTGGCGTCTTAAGAAGAATATGTAAAAAAAAATTTACAAGTACCCAAAACGCCACCTCCGTTGGCGTTTTTAGCGTGTAGATTAAAAAAAAATAAAAAATGCTGACGTGGCGGGTTTGACTGGATCATATGACTAGTTTGATAATTTTTAAAAACCCATGATTATTTCGGTAATTAAGTTAATAATGGTGATTAATTTGGTTAAAATGCCGAAAAATGAATGAGTACTCTGTGTACATATCCAACGAGTTATATATCTCACTAAACAAAAAATATATATAATCTTCATTTATTTTATAAGTGGATCAATACAATCCATTAAAATGTATATTTTGTTTTCTTATGAAAAGATAGACTTCAATGCATTACAATTTACAAATACACATTTAAATAAAGAGAATTTTCTTAATGAAATTTTTCTAGCAACAAAAGGCATAAACACATTGATTATAAAATTATAATTTATTTAATAAAATTTAAATAAATAAGTATATACTTTTAGATAATCATAGGGACTTTTAACGATTTTAAGAAGATTACAGAGAGTAAAGACGATTTTTATAATTTTACACATACTTTTTTTATTTTCATAATCTTTTAGAGATTTATATCAATTGTTCTAATAAAGAAAATAAATTTTAAAATGATATAACAATAATTTACCAACTATGCATGGTTCGGATTAACCACACATCTGATTAATTATAGAAATTAAAATAAATATATTTTAATAAAATGACGACTTGAGAGGATTTACCAATTTTACATAAGCTTTTTCTGATTTTTATAAATTTCTAGAGAGCTACATTGATTTTTCCCCTAAATAAAATCAAAAGCATGTGACTGACTTCCCCTTTAGACCACTTCCCCTTTAGATCGTAACTAGAGTTGCACTTAACATTATCTTATTGAAATTAATGCCAGTGCGTGTATTATTGACACAATTAATCTCCACTTTAAATCCAATTAAAAAAATAAATTCAGATACATTTTGCAAGCTAAATTCATTCTGCCTTGCAAGCTATTGAAAAAAATAAAATTCCCATATTGAAAGGGAAGTGAAGGTAAAAACAATTAGAGATAGTTTTTAAATTATGAAGAATGTGATAAACCTTCAAACTAAATGATGAATGGATATCAAGATAATAAACACACAATTGGATGAATAGAAGTTTATTCGATAGGTACATAAAAGAGGTATCTAATCGCTGTACTTTCCTATTTGTGTAATAAGATAACGCACCTTCTGCAACTGCTTTTAAGAATCAAAGAAGACAACATTACCGATTTGTTTACAAATTCAATCTGGAAAAGTATGCCCTATTGTGTATTGGATTTACAATTAGAACCAATCTAGTATAGGTACAAAAAACAAAAATAAAAATTCAACCTTTTTCATGTGGAAGTAACATGCACTGCTCAGGGACCATTCATAATTCAAACCAAAATGCAAAACCTCACCAATTATAAACAATCCCAATGAAAAGAAGAGGTCGAATGCATGGAGATTGAACAATTCACTCAACATGAAAACAAAAATCAAGTGAAAATCACCAACATGTATACATGGAAGTAATCAGATAGACATTCCTGTACATGATACCTGGAAATTTTGGCCCATCATAGTTTGGAGGAACGATTCCATTCGATCCCATGTCACTTGCTAACTGAAAACTCAAATCATATCAAGAATGTAAGACATTGCCAAAAATGGTATGGCACCAAAGCATCATAACAGTGCATAGTTTTATAAAGAGAATGATATCGGTATGTACTACTAGTACGCACTACTGCATATAGTTCATGGATCACATGAATCAAAACACAAAATTAAAAAAATATATATAAAAATAAAAGTAAAAGAACAGGAGTTGACAAAGATAAAGCAGATGGATCTCTTGGAGGCAGCAATAACTACATGTATGGTGCTACCAACAAAATATCTTGACAAGTTTATACAGATATGGCATTCTTTGCAATGCATCAATGATTGTAATTGACAAGTTATGCATGCAAAATTTTTCCGATAGGTAAGTATTTTGTTTTATTTTCTATAAAATCTTATCCCATCAACTGGATTGAGACATGAAACCAGGATCTCTGTGAAGAGAGGGTATTTATGTCAACATGCCAAGAGGTCGTTTGGTAGCAAAGCTTGATCACAGATATGTCGATGTAATATTATCCTAGCTAAGCTTTTAAGGTATCCTATAATGTGATAATGTTCCTCCCAGTTCCATTTAGGCAATTACAAAGAAAATCCATTGGTTTTAATTTTTAAATGGCTTTGGGCAGTCAAGTGATGATTGCAATTGCTTGAGTGTTGTCACCAGTTTTGGTGGAGATCATCTCATAAAGTTACTTGGTTGAAAGAACACCCTATAATTATGATTTACAATGCACTAAAGAATGTTATTAACAATAATATAAAAAAAAGACAATATTCAACAAAGCCAATTGATCACTAAGTCGCATAAATAAAGTACTACAGATGTGCATGAATCACAACACAACTTCAATACAAGTAGATGATGATGGAGAAAAATCATCTACAAACATTTGGTTCAAGATTGGATATTCTCATATGATTAAAGTTGGCATAAAAAAGTATAGACGGATGCATCAGCTTGACATATATTTGAGATTAATGCAAAAAAAAATCTATGTCGATCATTGTTGTGCCATATCTGGAAGTCGAAACATGTATCATAAGCATTAAACAAAGTCATTTGACAAATAAATCCTTCCAAACTCAAGAACCATATATCAACATCAAACAAAGTAAGAAATTTAACAAATAGTTCAAGAGTAACTAAAAGAAGTTGAAAACTGATATATCTGCACATTGTACTTGGAAAAAATGGTCTGTGATTAGAATTTAGCTCTGCCGATTATGTGCAATCTAAGTGGAAAACATTACGAGGCCTACAAATGATGGGGAAGCACACACACAAGTTATATAATGTCTCATTCATCCAATCTGATTCCATGAAGAACATCTATCATTGAGCAAACCATATTTTAATGGCCATCTTTCAAGAAATCAATGTTTATGGCTTTTATAACTTCAAATCTTTCAACAGAGCTAGCTTCCAATTATTCAATTTTTTAATGACATTTTATCAATTCTAAAATTGTGTTCCTAAATTAACCAATGGCCTTATTTTAAAAGAAAGGTGGAACGCCCACCAAACTGTATGAATTGATAATATTTCCACGTGGATGAATCTAGAAAGCACTCACACTTCAACAAACATAGTGTATCCGTGTCCAGCATATATTGGATATGGGACACAGCATGACACATATCACACGTGACAAACCTGCCCAAATTTCAGAAATATTTTTGAATTTCAGACATACTGAATGTGAGATAGACATGGTGCATATGGGCGAAACACTTACATGGCAACATGGCATGGCTTATAAATTGTTTTTAATTCTTAACTGTGGCATTTTAGGGTTTTAGATCAGATTGCATGGGCAATGGAACTGAAGTATATATAATCATAGTGGAGTTGATAGTTATTAGTTAACACACAACTATTATTATATCATTTTTTAATAGTTTATGGGTGCGCTGTCATTTTCTCAAATAGTTAAAATATAACACAGATATTTTTTATTTATTAATTTATTTTCTCTATTACGTGTTCGTTCGTGTCCTAGTTTTGAAAATCTGCCATGTAATCGTGTTCGTAACATACCTTGTCTGTCTCTAGTCTACCTTGTGTCCATACTCCACATGGATGAGTAGACTAGACAAGTTGTTTCCCAAATCAAAAGAGTAAAGAATAAAAGAACATACAAAAAAGGGAAGAAAGATTCCCTTTAGTCCTTGCAACAAGCTGTTCACTCTGGAAAATCTCCCCTCCCTACGGAAGCCTACAGCCACGATCAGGGGAAGCAATTCATTAAGGAACAAACTTAGAGGTGTTTCATGTTGCTTTGACCGACTCCAAGGGAGTGACTTTCCCATGCCCTTAAGGAAGCAAGGATGCTATATAATCTCATTGTCACTTGGTTTTCCATCAAAAAGAAACTCATTACTTGTCAATGCAGCACTTTAACAAATAGCATATGGAATGATTTAGATGAAACTCCATTGGGTGCTTCTGTGTCTTATCTTAACCAAAAGACTCAGAAGATAAAACTTAACAAGAAATAAGTTTCACGTTCTATAAAGACAATATCCTCTCCATCCCTACCCTTTCATTTAGCATATTATTTGTAGTTCTTCTCATCTTTACAGAAAGTTAAAGTAGAACACTATACTACCATCTATTTCATTATAACATATTGAAGTACATTAGCCTGAACTTTGGAAAATAAGGAGAGAAGAAAAACAGAAGAGAGGAAGACCGTACAAGGCCGACACAGAACGTGGTTGAGGGAATCCTGTAGAAGAGGGATCTATGGGACATGCTCTGCAACCAGCCCTACACTGTCGTCAACTACTCCTCGATGCTAACATGCCCTCCCCTGAAGCCCACAGATTATGCGCCTACAATGGATACACCCCACTCCTTTATGCTTCGAACTGTTTCCTCACAAATATTTTCAACATACACCTTGATCCCCGAGGAATACAGCTTGGTATCAACATACACCCCACTCGAAAATTCAACCTCCGGGTGCATGATGCAACACAAATACTTTGGAACCTCACTGTGATTAAGAAAAGGTGACAACCACTGCAAAGATCACGCATTCTTGACCATGCAAGTGATTTCCAATCAATTCTGTGGACATGCATTAGTCTGCTCCCCAAGTCTTCCTTTCACTCAATTTCTTTATACTGCACCTGTTTCCTTTTCTATACATATATGGTGTTCAGTGTTGTTCTCAATACTCTGTTAAGAAGGTTAATATCCTCATCTAAGTTGTGTTTTACTTAAAAAGGACCAAATCTTTATCCAACCTAGCCACTCTAGCATCAAAGAAGGCTGCCTGTCACCAATTTGAATCCCCAAACCCAAACTCAGTAAAAACAAGAACGGTCCATCCTCATTTATGATTACAATTTAAATGTCTTTGCTCTAAAATTTTTACAAAACTTAAATGCAAGTTCAATTTACATTCTTCCATACTAAATTTCACATGATCCCAAAGTCTATGCTATTACTTCAAGTGGTACTTAATTGATAATAATGAGCTTCCCATAACTTATAGTGGGCCTGGTGATAGGGACAAACCTGTCAAATATCCAACAGATATATGAACACCAAAGAATTATGCCCTGGTTAGGGGGGCTTTTTCACCTAAAAAACCATATCCAGTGGATATGCCTACATTTGATGAAGAGGAACGTCAACCCTATACAGTTTTTTTTTTAAGTGAACATGAATGGTGGGTGAATACAATCAAAGAGGCTTGATAAATTTAATAGTTGTGTACATGCCAATGCATGTAGTACAACTTATACATGAAGGAAATAGACTGGTACAATGACTTTTCAATATATCATCAATTAAAACCCTAAAAGGGAAACATTCTGGCTTTATCATGTAAAAATCCACTCTTTGTTACATAACCATGGACATTGTAAAGCAGTCTTTGAACATTAAATGTAATAAACAGTTCACCATACAAAGAAGAAATTCTATGTTACAGAACCGTTGAAATTGCATAAAACATCTTTTTAAATATTCAATGTGAACTGTATCAGGATTGGCTCAGTTACATGTGGGTGAAACACAGAGAAAGAGAACTTTGTTGACACAGATGGTTGATCATCAGCTCATAAAATTGACGAATGGATCACAACAGCACTCATCAATAAGACAGCAAAAACACAGAGCAGCAAGGCTATTTCAAATTTATCAAAAAATTATGAAAATCTGAAAAATCAAACATGGAAGGTGGTTGAAAAAAGGATGACATGAACGGTCATGGCTGATGAGACATCCATAATTCAGGAAAACCGGAACTTCTTGGATTATAAAAAAAATCAAAACCATTAATTAAAAAACTGAGGGGGGAGATGAATCTAGCATTGAAAGTTGTTATAAAAAAAATTGAAGTAAAGCAAAACAGGGGAAAGTAAAAATATGGATTGTGGATGTCAAATTTTCAAAATGGTATCCATGGTTACAAATTAAAACTACCGAAAAGAAATTCTGGGCAGAAAAAAACCTTAAAATTTCAAGAGGGGAAAGATGGCTACAACCATGAAGTTTGAAAATAAAAAAAAAAAGCTCTCTAAACAGGGCAAACAAAATTCTGGGCAACAAAACCTCAAAATTTCAGGAGGATGAACAGATCCATAAAATTCATTGCAGAATCAATCAATTAATCAGACTACCCTGATAACAAAAACCGAGTTCGAAAAATCATCCAAGAATCGGGGAAAAAGAAAAATAAAACTTTGTCCGAACGAGAAATCAAAATCCCAAATAGAAAATTCTGAATCTCACTAAATCTGCCACCAAAACCCAAAGAGACAAAAATGAAATAAAACTTACCACTTGTTTGGCTGAATCGATTCAGGCTTCAAAACACCCACTCGACAATAGTGGAGAACTTCATCGAAGAGGGAGAAAAGATGATGGAGAACTTCACACCCTCATCAAAATCCGCCTCCGCCTCCTCGGTTTCACAATCGCTTCCCAGACATGAGAGGGGCTGACTGAAGAGGGAGAAATAAAAAAATAGGGCTCGCTGGGGACTGAAGAGGGGAATTAATAAGTGTAAAGTGTGGGGTCCCACAACACTGACTGAATTACACGCAGAACCTTATGAACAAGGAAAATGTCACACCCAATCACATTCACTAACCAAATTTTTGCCCTCACAGTGTTTATATTTTCCTATCACCGCACCGAAGGCATGGATTAAAAGCAATGAATGCTTTTTCATCTTCATAGAGTTGAGCCAAAACTACAAATATACTGTTTCATCACTTGCCATTGCAGACCATATACATGTGACAGTTTACATTTCATCGTACCCACTCCCTGAGGTGCATTACTCTTATCACCCAAAGATTAATATATAACACCATACATTACTGATATATATATATAGGGAAGTGATTCGGTGCGGGAATGCAGTCGTGCGGGAAGCGATCACGGGTCCATCGCATCCGACGGTCGAGGGTGATTCATCTCGACCGTTGGATGCGATGGATCCGCGATCGAACGATCGACGTCATTTCCCGCACGACCGCATTCCCGCACTGAATCGCTCGACTATATATATATATATATATATATATATATATATATATATATATATATATATATATATGACAAGAGCTGATTCTTCAGTTTGGAGAGTGTTATTACGTATGGAGCTCCGGTGTCGAGACGGTGGAATGACTTCCGACGTTTTTGTTGTTGTCATCACTGTCGACGCCGATCGGGGGGCACTGTCCATCGCCAGGCCGCAGTGCGGGCACGTTAGTGCAGCCCGAGGCTCCCGGAGACGGGAATTTCCTTCTCCCGAATGACGACTCCAACGCAAGCCCGCGGTCTCTGATAATTCTTGCATATCCGAGAGGCCTTGGGCTCGGGAGGATCACAAGAAGAATGATAAAGATTAAGGGTACCAAGACCTCTCTCTTCGAGGCCATCATTTCTTTCTCGTAAGTAGAAGGTGTATGTTTGTGGCTTTGTGCTTAACTTGCCTTAACTCGCTATTTATAGGCATAAGGTTGGGATCGTCTGTGATGGAGAAGGCTGAAGTGATGTTATTGTATGTCAGATATGTGCGTCTAGTCGAGCCTCCACTCCAAAAACAAACATTGCTAGACCAAAAACTGATATTCTTATTCTTTCCGGGTTGGTTGGAAAAAAAAAACATGGGCTTGTTAAACATGTTTGCCCCGTTTGGGAAGCGGAATAGGCGGGTATAAGGATAATATAAGGATGGTATAAGAATGGATAAGGAAAATGGTTGTTTGTTTGCAGAGTATAACTTAGTATTACTAAGTCAATTTAAACGAGTATAAGAGAGTATAACAATTTTAAGTAACCCTTAGGATAAGCTATATTCATTTTATCTATTCCCATTGATCCACATATCAAATCAACTTTTTACATCTTATCATATCAAATCACATATCAACACCTCTTATACATCAAAGGGCCCACATGTCAAAAACAATTTTTTTTACATTTTATTTATATTTTATTTTTTATCAACCAAACAACTCAACATTTATTCTTACGTTTTCCAATGAGAATAAAAAAAACACAACCAAACAGAAAATTTCTTATTCATATAGATTTGTTATCTATACTGACATAGTTATCTATCCAGAATAACTCAATTCCGCTATTCAAACGGGGACGTTAAGTATAAATTTTATTAAAATTGTAATTAGCCCACTTCAAAATTTTTCCTGCCTCTGTCCCTGTAATCATTCACCCCATAATTATCTATTATCTCACTAATCCATTTGTCATACCAATCCAAAGAGGCATCTATTCACTTGATTCCTATTTGTGTCATAAGAGATAAGGCACCTTCTGCGCCAAAGAACAATATCACCAATTTGTTTAAATATTCAATCCGGAAAAGTATGCCGTACGCACCGCAACCGTCCAGGTTTTCCACGATTTTGCTTCCTAGTGTAAGATCCCACTCAAACCAACCCAGTGAACTTTTTTCATTAAATAAATACAGGCCTAATTTTCTCTGTTTGCTTATCGAAAATCCATGGCTATTTTTAGAGTCTTCAACATTTTAATAATTTTAAATGATATGTATTTGTTAATGAAGTACATTTCTTTATAAAGAAAATATATTAAAGTATGTGCTTGTATCAGCTCCCATTTGTAATAGTAGTAAACAAGGATATTATGTGTCTAAGATTTGCTGACAAATCTTCCACTGCTTCCCCAGTTTGCATTTAATTAAAGTAATCAATTAAAGCGACCTTTAGAAATGCAGTTATCATTAAAATTCAGATTTTTTTTATTCGTCTTTTAGTTGAACTGAATGCTGAATGTTTATTGTCAATAGGAGGGTCAACATCATGATGGACCAAACTTTTTTTTCTTATTTCATATTTGAATACCTATTATTATTATTATTATTATTATTATTATTATTATTATTTTTTCAGACTCTCTTCACTTTTTGGTCATATTCCAAGCAAAATGTCAAGTGCACATGATGGGGTTGATGAAACAGTTGAAAGTGTTGAAGCATTACATGAAGATGGTAGTGGAGATTGGATTCCAGATGTCGATGATAAATATAAACCCAAAATGGGGATGTCTTTTGAAGGGGGGAAAGAAGTAGCCATGGAATACATGGGAAAGAGGAGGACTTGTAGCGTATGTGATAAAAAGGAAAAACATAATGCACATATTTGTCCCAAACTAAAAGAAATGTAAGTTTTTGTAATCTTTTGTTTTAAAAAATTGTTTACATTATGTATCTTTTTACTAATATATGATTGTAATGTTTTATTTTAGATTATCACAAATTAATGAAGATGATCCACAAGCAGTTTGATGTAGGTAGTATGTGGTATAAAGATGATCACTTATATTTCAAGGATTTAAATTAAACACATCCCAGTTAGTTGAATGAATGTAGTTGAGTGAATATTCTATATATGTATGGGCATGTCAATTAAACATAGGGCTGGTAAACGAGCCGAGCGGCTCGGGCTAAGCTTGGTTAAAGCTTGCTAAGGCTCGTTCGATTAGATAAATGAGCTGAGCTTGAACAAATTTTAAAGCTCGGTTTGTAAACTAGCCGAGCCCGAGCGGAGCCGAGACAAGCTTGTTTACCAACCCATTAGTGTTAGCCCAGCCCGACTAGACTACCTGACTGCCCAACCCATTAACTCTCACGACTACCCGACTGCCCAGCGGCCCAGCCCATGGAAACCCTAGCCGTGAATCCCTAGCCGTCCCTGGCCTCTCCAATGGAAACCCTAGCCGTCTCTGGCCTCTCCAATGGAAATCCTAGCCGGTCCCTCAAGTTGGAAACCCTAGCGTTTAGTAGGGTTGATGTTATCAAGGTGTCGAAAGCTTGAATCACTTCGCGGGTTCAAAAATGGGGGGAGACCACGAAGAAGAAGAAAGATTGTCTTTCTTCATCAATCGCAAGTAACACATGAAAGCCCCCTTTTTCAGATCTCCAATCCCCCACTCTCTGACTTGTACTGTTGTCTTTTCGCAGGACCGTAGCTATGAAGTCACCACATTCACATTTGGGTCTAATGTTCTTGGCATCCTCTGCCTCTAATCCGCCTCTAGTAAGACTGAATCAAAATGAGTAGTCAAAGATGCCTCTTTTTTTTTGTTGGTTTTGATTCACTTTTTATTGAAAGTTGTCATTTTTTGGGGGGTGTTCTTCAAATAGTGATCTCAGATGGGTTGATTTTATTTTCTCCAAAAATATACACATTGGATTCATCAGTTGTAATGTTACCCAAATCAGGAATCCATCATATGTGTTGGATTTTTTTCGTTTTATTAATTTGATCTTTTTTTTTTTGCTCCAAATGTTGTAATTGCTGAATTAGATTGTATTGTTTAATGGGTTTGGTTTGATTAGTAGTCTTTCTAATATGTGCCTTTAGTACACACTGTTGGAAATTGTTTGTTGGCAGTTCAGTTTCTTGATGTAATGTGTATTAGATGTCTTGATATATCGTTGACCATATGTTTAGTTTTAGCAATATCAATTGTGCTTGATATATCAATCGAGTTGGTAAGGATGAAATCTTATTTGTGTTATTTTTTCATCTAGTCTGATGTCCGGTTCATAACTCTTTCTGTTGGTATCTTTATAGGCATCACATGTATACTATTATTAGTGTGGACTGTTTGATAGTGTGGACTCATTGTTAGTGTGGACTGTTTATTAGTGTGGACTGATATCTATTATCAAATATGTTTGTTTATTAGTGTGGACTAACTAGACTGTTTATTAGTGTGGACTGTTATCTATTATCAAATATGATTGTTTATTAGTGCGGACTAACTAGACTGTTTATTAGTGTGGACTGTTATCTATTATCAAATATGTTTGGTATTGATTGTTGGAGTTGTTCAAGGTGATGAATTTTGATTTTTGAATATGTTGTTTATTAATGTAGAATTTTGAACATGTATAAAGTGTTGTGATTTATAAAAATTGATTTCTAAAATGCCCAAAAAGAATTTTTTTAGGGGTACCAAGACCTCTCTCTCTCTCTTCGAGGCCATCATTTCTTTCTCGTAAATAGAAGGTGTCCGTTTGTGGCTTTGTGCTGAACTTGCTATTTATAGGCGTAGGTACTTTTAGAGAGAACTCTATGGGTTAGTTTGACAAGGGGTTAAGATTTTGAAAATAAGTTGTTTTAATTTTAAAAAATAAAAAATCAATCAATTTTATTTAGATTTACTTATGTACCAAAATTGAGATAAAAAGTGATAATAAATGTTATTTCTGTCTTTAGTTGGAATAAAATATATTTATTTTCATTTCAAAATTAGGACAACTGTCCGTAATTTATTTCATTATTTTTTATATCAAATGGTGATAAGTTGTCCTCGTATTCATTCAAAGGCGGATGCAAAGGTAGATTGGGCTGGGTTGGGCTATAGCTAGGCCTAGTTTTTATAATTTTTTTTTATAATAATATTTATTTTATGGGATTTTTATTTTTAACTCCCCGCAAATCATCGTATTTAGCGATCCCTCCTTCACTTCTTCGTATTTGGATTTTATTTCCCAGATTTAAAGAATAATTTTTTTTACTCCCTACGAGGGACCTATCTATAAATTATTTAATTTTTTTTTTAGTCCCTGATAGGGATAAAAAAAATAATTATCCTTTAAATCTAGGGAGTAAAACCCAAATACGAAGAAGTGAGAGATCGATCGCTAAATATGATGGTTTGCAAGGAATTAAAAATAAAAAACCCTTTTGTATGAGAGCTAGCCATAACTGTTTCATCACTTGAAAAATTATTCATAACTTTTTCTACATGAATCCAGTTGATCTAATTCTACTTTTGTATGAAAGCTAGCTCAAAACTGAACATCTCATGGTAAAATCATATTTAAACCTCTTTATCTTGGATATTAACAAAATTAAATCCGAATACCAATCACAATGCATAACTTCTACAAGGACGTCAGAATACGACAGAGACTTCCATGTAAGCAAAAGCGAATACCAGGACCATAAATATGCAGTTAAATTTTAAAATTGATCATCCAAACTTTTAATATAAATAAAAACACGATATTTAAACTCCAAAAAGTGAGAGTCTTAACATAATGAATTACACGCATAACCTTATGAACAAGGAAAATGTCATACCCAATCATATTCACTAACCAAATTTTTTATACTGTTTCATCCTTGCTGACCACCAAAAACAATAGATAGCAACGCTTATACTTCTTTGAAGCATTAACACAAACACATATATGGCACAAAAAGGGAAGGTGACTATACCTTGGGAAGAAGATGAGAGGATGCACATAAGGATTTCCACTACCATCACCACAAGCAACCACCATCACACTTGCCACACAGCACAGCCACAACCACCATCAAATCAGCCATCTCACATAAGCCAAAACAATAATGAGGTCAAATGAATGCCATGGAAAAGAAGAGGGAGGTGGGGGTAATAAAAGAGGGCACACACACACCCATAACCCACACCATAAATTCAAATAGCAACCACACCTAAAATATACAGCCACAACACCCTCCACACTCAACAACACTACATAGAGACGCTAATACTTCATTGGAGCATAACACAAACACTTACATGGCATCCCTACACAACCTTAAAGAGGAGAAGAAGATGGAGAGGAACACAAATGCACACACACATACACACACCTCCCTCTCACTCACCCATCCCTTCCATCTTTAAATATCAACCTCCCATGCTGGCTGAAACCATAGAGAGGAAGAGTGAGAGGGGAAGCTTGAAAGAGAGAGAGAGAGAGAGACCAACAATCAAAGCATACAAAGAAAATCACTTTTACCTTAACTTCCTTCATCACTTCACCCTTCAACACATGTTCAAACACACCCAAAAAGGGCTGGACCAGAGAGCATGAGAGGAGAAAAACAGAGAGAGTGTCAAAAGAGGGAGAAGAGACGTTTGGGGGCTTTTAATAGCCAGAAGGGGGCGAAATGACCGGGCTGTCCCCGACCAGAAATCTTGGATATCCATCACTAGAACAGCCATAACTTCCTCAATATAGCTCTGAATTACTCAATTCAAAAACCATTAGAAAGCCAAGAAGAGTATCTATTTTTCATGTTTATTCTTAGATCAAATAACCTCTTTATCTATTTTAAAATGTGAGATAAACGTCAAACATAGCTGCTGTCAGGATTTTCTCATTCTCGGGGTATACTTGGAAAATTACCCATAACTTTTTCTACATGAATCCAGTTGATCTAATTCTACTTTTGTATGAAAGCTATCTCAAAACTGAACATCTCATAGTAAAATCATATTTAAACCTCTTCATCTTAGATATTAACAAAATTAAATCCGAATACCAATCACAATGCATAACTTCTATAAGGACGTCAGAATACGACAAAGACTTTCATGTAAGCCAAAGCGAATACCAGGACCACAAATATGCAGTCAAATTTTAAAATTGATCACCCAAACTTTTAACCTATATTATATTACTATATAAAAGTCTCTTAAACCAAAAACCTGCCGTTTGACCTTTTTATCCCTACCAATTCATTCAATCTCAATACAGTCCATTCACACCACTTTAATGACAACCATTTTTTTATTTAACCCCTACATTTCTATTCAAAACTCATTTATATCATTTTAATCTTATTTATACCACTTTAATGACAATCATTTTTTCATTTAACCCCTACATTTCGATTCAATTACAAAAAAACTCATTTACATCATTTTAATCTCATTTATAGTATTTTATAATACAATACATTTCATTATGTAACATATTCATTAACTTATAATTAAAATTGGTTATCATAATATTACTAGGATACTCTTACATTTCTACTCAATTCCATGAAATCCATTTACAACATTTTAGTTTCATTCAATACATACATTTTATCATGTAACATATTGATTAACTTATAGCTAGATTTGATTATCATAATATTATTAAGATAAGACATGACATATTATACATTAAAAATATAATTCACAAAAAAAAAGTATTCTCATTTCATATGCAAAAACATGATATATTAAAAAAAGTATCAAATATTAATGTAATTCACATCTATTAGCATTTATTTAATTCACACATATTTGATTAGCATTTACTCTATTCTCTTGTATTTCTCTACTCTATTAATGCCCCAAATAATCAATAGTCCATAAGCTCTATCCCACAAAAAAATATATAATTCACAGTAATTAAAAATGCAATCCAATAAAAAAAATAAACGTATAAAATACTGGTATAAAAAGATATTGCTATAAAGATGGACAAATTCAGATTTGAGCTTTGTGTGAACTCAACAATAGATTTATCCAATGAAAATCCATTCATATCATTGTAATCTCATCTATAATTTATTCATATTTTCATCATATCACGTATGCCATATTAAAAGTTTAAGCTTCATATTTCATTATACTTATATGATGACTACTATAGATATATCATAAAATAATATTAATAATTTACATCATTTATGGTAAAATTACATTCATATGCTGACTTATCCATGAAAAAATTCATTTACATCAATTATGATTAAATTACATTAATATACTGACTAAAATTATATTAATATATTTATTATTTTATAATCATATTTGAGTATCATAATATTAATAGGATAATAGGATCCTTATAAAATGAAAATATATTCAAAATATAATTTCAAAAAAAAATTCTCATTTCATATTCAAAATTTTTTTAACCTTAGGAAGGTGAGTTAATCTTTTGTAGATATGATGCTTATTTTAAAATTTTATATTGCAAATAAACTAAATATTTTTTATGTTATTTTTTCATTTGGTTCCTCTTTTTAAAAAAATTGGCATGTATCAACTGTTAAAAGAAAAAAAATCTCAAAGAAGATATTTGTTTTGCCTTTAATAGAATGATCTACGATTCTCTATTTTGATTGGAAGTAGCGCAATAGTGGATCTGATTTTTATTCATATATCTTTTATAATATAATTTCATTAGGATAGTACCATTTTTTTCTATCTAATCATGAGAATATTATGATGTCTGAATTTAATTGCCTGTTTAACCAATTTTTTAAAAAAAATTTACTATCTGAATTTCTTTTTCAATTTTGCTCTTCATGATATAGGATGTGTAGCCGTCTTTAAATTATTAAATCTGGTGATTTTAAAATATTTTATTTTAAATTTATTACCCATATCAATTGTTTGTTTTTGCATTCACCAATGTTTGAGTTTTAATGATACAGTTTATAATATTATCATTCGCCGTCGACCAGAGAACACACGTTTATAGTCTTGTTAATTCAAATTATTGACCTGATTATTTAAAAAAAATTAACAGTGGCCTATAAGTGCAACATTTTTTATTAACTAAAAACAACATTGATTATTATACGTACTTTCAAATTACGTTACTGAAAATGTTTTGCCAATAACATTATAGGTTATAGATATGTTAATTTATTATAATAGAAAATATTATATAATTATCAATTTTCTGAACTGTTTCTAAATAGATGAAAGGGTAACATTACCATATCTAATGAAATATGTCAAGTAAAATTTTATAAATTTTATTACTCATATCAATTGGTGGTTATCATAATATTATTAGGTTACTCTTACATTTCTACTCAATTCCATAAAAATCCATTTATAATATTTTAATTTCATTCATAGTTTATTATTATACATACATTTTATCATGTAATATATTGATTAACTTATAATTAGATTTGATTATCATAATATTATTAGGATAAGACATGATATATTATACATTAAAAATATAATTCACAAAAAAAAAATTATTCCCATTTCATATGCAAAAACATGATACATTAAAAAATGTATCAAATATTAATGTAATTCAAATCTATTAGCATTTATTTAATTCACACATATTTGATTATCATTTACTCTATTTACTTGGATTTCTCTACTCTATTAACTCCCCAAATAATCAATAATCCATAAGATTTACTCAACAAAAATATATATAATTCACAGTAATTAAAAATGCAATCCAATAAAAAAAATAAATGTATAAAATACTGGTACAAAAAAAATTACTATAAAAATGAAAAAATTCTGATTCGAGCTTTGTGTGAACTCAACAATAGATTTAATCCAACGTAAATCCATTCAAATTATTATAATCTCATCCATAATTTATTCATATTTTTATCATATCATGCATGACATATTAAAATTTTAAGTTTCACATTTCATCATCCTTATATGACTATTATAGATATATCATAAAATAATATTAATAATTTACATCATTTATGATAAAATTACATTCATATGCCAACTTATCCATGAAAAATTCCTTTACATCAATTATGATTAAATGAAAATGTTACATCAATTATGAAAATGTTATTGTAACTAAATTTTTTGACATTAATATTAATCAAAACATATATTATATTTTGTATATGTGCATTTGCACATACATAACAACTAGTATAAATAAAAACACGATATTTAAACTCCAAAAAGTGAGAGTCTCAACATAATGAATTACACACAGAACCTTATGAACAAGGAAAATGTCATACCCAATCACATTCACTCCAAATTTTTTATCAGAATGATAAAGATTAAGGGTACCAAGACCTAAATTTTAAATCCAGCGTATGTAAAAATTCAGTTTTACAATCATGTTACCAATCGCTACCTAAATTTTTTATATATTTCATATTTTGTAGAAATCAAATATATTTTTATTACTTGTTTTTCACATATGAGCAAATTGTTTTAGCTTTTTACTCTTTTTTTTTCTTTTCTAAAACCCATTTATAAAGTTTCATATTTTGCCCCTACCAATATGAAATCATGGACTAATGTTGTATATACACCACTGTATTAGTACATACTCTATTATAAAATATGTAAAATTACATTTATTTGCTTCACAAAAAGATGTATTTGAATTTTATAAGAAATATGTATTTTATTTGTCAAGCTTTATTAAATAAAAACAATTCAAAACATCTACAAATTACAAATGTAGCTAAAAAGGGATTGAACTTAATGAATAATGTTAGGGAAGTTGCACCTGAAGGACATGCACATTTTGGCTTTCTAAAATCAAAAAATCTTATTCAATGAGATACATAGATTTATAAGAAATATGTATATATACATTGTTAAGAGAAAATACAAAAAAAAAAATCACCTAAAGATACAAAATACCCAAATAGACTCTTTTTCAAAATTTTACCCAAAAAATTATCATTCTATAGTAATGTCACATAAAAGGACTTTGTTACCCTTCCATTGTTTAAATATATTTTTTAAATATTTCACCCATCACCTTGTGATATAACTACGATCCCTATACTCATGATATACATAGCAATAATTTTTTTTTATATTATTAATCTACTATGTTTCAATAAATTTATTATATTTTATAAAATTTTAGATAATAGATCAATGATGACGGAAATGAATTGTGAAGACACATGGAGCAATTTATCATTTTGCTTCCTCTATGGTTATATAAATATAATAAATTTTCAAGGGCATACAAAAATTAATAAAAGCTAATGATTGTTTATATTAAACATGAACATATTAAAATGAATCAAGAGTGATAGGTTATTTAGTGATAAAATAGTGAAAAAGGACTTTTTTTTTTATAAATTTTTTTTAAAAAAAGCTGATTTGATTTTTCGAATCTTAAATATATATATTTTTTATATATTTTCCCTATCTTTGTAATAAACCTGAGTGCCTAATATTTTTTCTAAAACTCCAATCACAACCATCAATAAGGATATAATTATATCAATAAGGATATAATTAAAATCTCCAATCACAACCATCAGATATTGATCAGAGACCAAAAAATTAGGGTTTTGATGGAGGGTAGTTTAGTCATTTGACCCATAAACAGATGCACCCCCATCAAGTTTGACCTAAATACCCTCTTTTTTCGTTTTTCCCTTCCAGCCCTGCAAAGAGAGAAATCCCCCCCTTCCCAAAGCCCTCTTCTGCCCCTGCAACTCCTCCCAAATCTTTGCCCTTCTCTTCTTCAAACCCTATTTTTCTTCTTTATTTCCTCCCCCAATACCCCCGCCAAAGCCCCCCCCCCCCCCCCTCCCTCCAATCCTCTTTTCAAATAATAAAAATCCCTCTTTTACCCTCTTCTCTCCCAAAATCGCCCGTCTCAATTGGGAATCTCTCTTCGTCGATTTCTCGGGTTTTTGATGTGCTTCTTGTAGATCTCTCAAAAGGGTGTTCTGGGTTCCTCATCGATTCGGATTTGGTGCCTTGAAGTGAAAGTCCCTAAAATCACCGTGTCTCAATTGGAAGTCTCTCTCTTTCGATTTCTCCGGTGTTTGATGTGCCTCCCGTAGATCTCTCAAAAGCGTGCTCTGGGTTTCTGTTCGATTCGGATTCGGTGCCTTGAAAGTTTCGGATTCGGTGAGTTTCTTTTTTTTTTTTGGTGCACTCTGATTGTTTGGTGTGATTTTTTTGAGGTACCATGTCTTGCTTTGCGTTCTTTGTATGTTTTTTTTTTTCTTTGTTAATTCACTGTATTATATGTGATGGGTTACTCTCTCTTTTGTTCCAATTTGTCCCGCAGACTCCTTTTTCGGATGCGATTGGGTTCAAAGAAACGATGTTTTGGCCCTCGTAAGATCTTTCGATCACTGTTTTCAAAAACACCATCTTCACTTCTTATTCATCAAAGTCACAAAGTCCCCACCTTTCAATGGCCAATCACGATCTCGTCCTAGCAAACCTCGCCCTCGGCCAAAACCACGACATGGGCATGTCACAAACCCATGATTTGGGGTTGGGTCAGAGCCACAACATCGGCCTTGGCCAGACCCACGACCACAATCTCGGCCTCGGACACCCACATGAACACAAGCTCGTCTTAGGCCACCACCACCAGTACCATCACCTCCACCAGCACGGCCATGGAAACCAAGATGACCCCGACGGAAGCCCCTCCCACGACCACGTCGACCCTCTCACCCAAAACCGTGAACTCGCGCTCTCCGAAAGCCATGAACTTTCCCTAGCCGAGAATCCCGAGCTGGGTGACAATCTCGAGCTTACGGTGGACCCGTCCCAAGAACTCGCCATCCAATCCGTCCCTGATGGACCCATCTCATCCATCATGACTCCCGGTCAGAACCGCGCCCTCATGATTCACCCAAGCCACGAGTTGGCAGTCGGGCAGGAGTTCCCGGACGTTAAGAGCTGTCGCAGGGCGTTGCGTGACGCGGCCATCGCTTGTCACTTTGAGATCCAGACCGTGAAGTCTGACAAAACCCGATTCACCGCCAAGTGCGCGAGCGAGGGGTGCCCGTGGAGGATCCACGCCGCGAAACTCCCTGGCGTGCCCACTTTCACTATCCGAACCATTCACGAGAACCACACTTGCGGCGGGATCACTCATTTGGGTCACCAGCAGGCGTCGGTGCAGTGGGTTGCCAATTCAGTGGAGGAGAGGCTCCGGGAGAACCCACATTACAAACCTAAAGAGATTCTTGAAGAGATTCACAGGGTCCATGGCATTACTTTGTCATACAAGCAGGCATGGCGGGGGAAGGAGCGAATCATGGCAGCCGTTCGCGGTTCGTTCGAAGAAGGCTATCGATTGCTTCCTCAATATTGCGAGCAAGTCCAGAGAACGAATCCTGGGAGCATCGCCACCGTGTTTGGAAACCCGGTTGACAGTTGCTTTCAGCGCCTCTTCATTTCGTTCCACGCATCGATCTATGGTTTCGTGAACGCATGTCGCCCACTCCTCGGGCTTGATCGGACTCTTCTGAAATCCAAGTATCTGGGGACCCTGCTTCTTGCGACGGGATTTGATGGAGATGGTGCTCTGTTTCCTCTGGCTTTCGGGGTTGTCGACGAAGAGAACGATCAGAATTGGATATGGTTCTTGTTGGAGCTTCATAAGCTTCTGGAGATGAACACGGAGAACATGCCGAGGCTGACCATACTGTCCGATCGTCAGAAGGGGATCGTCGAAGGCGTTGATCAGAGCTTCCCCACTGCGTTCCACGGCTTCTGTATGCGCCACCTCAGCGAGAGCTTCCGCAAGGAGTTCAACAACACCATGCTCGTAAACCTGCTCTGGGAGGCCGCACACGCGCTCACCGTGATCGACTTTGAAGCCAAGGTGTTGGAGATTGAAGAGATCTCGCAAGACGCCGCGCTTTGGATCCGGCGCATCCCGCCCCGGCTTTGGGCCACTGCGTACTTCGAAGGGACGCGGTTTGGGCACTTGACAGCCAACATCATCGAATCGCTGAACACATGGATCCTTGAAGCGTCTGGTCTCCCCATCATCCAGATGATGGAGTGCATCCGACGGCAGCTGATGACGTGGTTCAACGAGCGGAGGGAGACGTCCATGCAATGGACGACGATCCTCGTCCCGTCTGCGGAGAGGCGCGTGTTGGACGCGCTCGAGCGTGCAAGGGGCTACACGGTGGTGCGCGCGAATGAGGCGGAGTTTGAGGTGATGTCATCTCATGACGGGACAAACATCGTTGACATACGGAACCGGTGCTGCCTCTGCCGCGGGTGGCAGCTGTATGGTCTGCCGTGCGTGCACGCGGTGGCAGCGCTCCTCTCATGCAGGCAGAACGTGCACAGGTTCACTGAGAGCTGCTTCACAGTCGCCATGTATCGGAAGACGTACTCGCAGACGATACATCCGATCCCCGATAAAAGTCTTTGGAAGGAGTTGTCGGAGGAGAGCGGCGGCGGTGGGGATAAAGTCGAGATCATGATCAACCCGCCAAAGTCGCTCAGGCCGCCGGGGAGGCCGAGGAAGAAGAGGGTGCGGGCGGAGGACCGCGGGAGGGTGAAGCGGGTCGTGCATTGCAGTCGGTGCAACCAGACCGGGCATTTCAGGACGACGTGCGCTGCGCCTATATGATTGATTGTTCGGGTTAGTTTTTTTTCCTGTCTGTGAAAAGTTTAATTTGGATGTTAAATTGTAGATTTTAGTTTGGTTAGTTTTCATTTGAGTTTATGCTTGAGTTGGTTAATAATGTCATGAGCTTATGAAATGCAGACTATTTTTCTTTATGGTTCCATTTTTTTCTTTTCTTTTTTTAGATTTTAGGCCTGTTGCATTGTTTTATGATAACATTTTATCAACACTTCAATGACCATGTCATGTCACCATAAAAACTCAACCAACATATAGGGTTAATAGGGGTAGTTCCATGGACGCTCCGTTTGGATGTACGTCCGGGGCCGTTGCGTTGGCGAAAGCGGGGTCTAACGCGAGAATCATTTTTTTGAGGCGTCAGGGAGGCGAGGAAAAATTAGCTTGAAACGCCGAATGAAAGAATCGAACGCGGAAACTCACTTTTTTGTTTGGTTGGGCGTTGGTGTCGGCGTCCGCCACCACCAACACCAACACGGGTGGAACGCGGATCCAAACGGAGCCTTAAACAAGATGTAAGTATGTGTCAATAGCTAAGCTCCCGTTTGGATTGATGAATAAGTTATTCTGAGGTTTATATCTATTCTAGAAACAGATAACTTTATCAATGGAATAAGTAATTTTCTGTTTGGTTGCGTTTTTTTATTCTAATTGAAAAACGTAATAATAAAAGTCGAGTTGTTTGGTTGATGGATAATAAAATGTGAATAAAATATAAAAAGTTGATTTGAAATGTGAGCCGTATTGATGTATGAGAGAGGATGATAGGTGATTTAATGTAATAAGATGTAATTTTTTTTATGTGATGGTGGGCCCCACCTTCAATGTGAGTATAAGCTTAATTCAGGGGTTACTTAGAATTGTTATACTCTCTTATGCTCATTTATACTGGCTTAATAATACTAAGTTATACTCGATAAACAAACAGTCATTTTTTCTATCCATTTTTATACCACTCCTGTACCACCTTAACCCTTAATCCAAACGGGGGTTAAAACTATGAGATCTATATATATCAAAAGATGTGACGTAAATCAAGATATATACAAGATAACAAAAGATAACGGGTTAAATGCATTATTCATCCACCCCCTAACGAATGTCCAATATTCAGATTGACCCCTCTAAACATGCAATATTTATATTACCCTTTGATATTTATGATGGTTAAGCAAATAAGCCTTTGAGCTAATTTTATGTCAAAGAACGATGAATATTCCAAGAATATTCCATCAATTTAACGTCACTTCTAATTAATACATCTATATAACCCCCGAGAGTATGTAAATAAATTGTTCTGACCCCCTTTGTGGATGACCAAAATGCAAAAATGGCTGCTTTCACCCCCCTCTTCTTCATCCCAATGCAATAACTCCCTCTGCTCCGCCTCCATTCATGCAGTGCGAGGTTCGCATCTGTGACGCATTGTCAATTATTGAAAACAACATCTTCAGCTCCACAGGTCTGCTCTCCATTTTCGGGTGCGAATGGACATTGTCAATATGTTTACAGCTTCAAAGATACTCATGGTATGAGGTTTAGAAAAGTTATATTCTAATGAAAAGGTCTGAAAAAGGATCTGGTGGGTTTTTCGTTCTGTTGCTCCAAAATTTGGCTTGCTTTATATACTACATCATCCGTTTCAGCCATTTCAAACTCAATTGACTTTTTCTCTGTCTAACTCATTAAAAACATCATTAGATATTTCACCTACAGCAAGTCTACAACACTAACATTGTCCTTTTCATTTCCCAATATCTCAGCATGAAAAACAACCTCATTTTCGAACTCCCTTTCAAATTCAACCTTCCCAGCAGTCACACTTCCATCAATTATTTGAGTGATCAACGTTTGTCCCTCTCACTTCATTTGTTCCTATTTCAGGCTCTTCAAAATCTACACCTTCATGAACGATATGAGAAAAAATTGCACCGCTGTTTGTAACATGAAATTGAAGACCTCTACAACTTATAAAAATGTCTCACCACCTCCCCCAAATCGTTCATTCTGCGCATAAGCGGAGATCATCGCTTTCCAAGGATCAACAGCCTGCCCTTTACTGGCATCGCAACAAAGATCGCGCGCGTGTCATGAACATAGCACGACCTCGCGAGCCCTACAAATATTGTTGACCATGAAACCAAACTCTTCTCACGCATTCTCTGAAACACCTACCTCGTGTTCTTAACATGTACGAGGAGATGGTGAAGGTGTTATGCGCTGAAGACATAGTAGGCATGGCATTAGGAAGGTATGGGGATGAGATCGTCTCTTGCTAAATACACAGAACAACCTTGTAGCAGTCAATTAAAATGTGTTACGTAAGTTTAATGTATCGTGAATATATATATTTAAATACTCTTATCAGGAAGTCTTTTTGTTAGAAGATTTATAGTGCGTTCAACTTTCTGACACATTTTCATTGACGGCTACAGAATTGTTCCCTGTAGTTAGCCGTAGACGATCCAACTCCGGAGGTATGAGAGTAGATGAGGCGAAGGCAGCAGATAAGGATGGATGTGAAGGTGTACGCGTGGGGGGGAGGAGAGGTGACGGTGGTGGTGATCAAAATGGATGGTTGAGCTTAACTTATTATCATTAATACTACTTTAAATTAACATTTAATATTCTGTTATTGGTTGGATTGTGTCATGTGCAACCCCAATTGTAGTCACACCGCAGTGTTTTAACTTTAGGCATTGTTACGTAATCTTTTTAACAAGGACAAATATAATAGTTTTTCGCGGTACACCGGTGTATGTGGAGAACATTTGGAATTCGATCCTTTATTTTATAAAAGATTGAAGTGTGTTTTGTGTGGGGGCCTCTAGAGTCTCGGTTAGAAGGGGTGTGCTTGTAATTGAGTAATTTAAGATTCATTAGGTACAAGGGATACTATTAGTGAGGAAGTAGATATCTCTTCTACTCTCTCTAACTAATGGATTTTATTTGGGTATCTCTTATAATTGCTTTTATATTGGGTATTCCCTTTCTTTGAATAAAATTGAGACTGGATGCCTGCAGTTTCTTAAAAAAAACAAAAAGACCTATATTAAGTATATTTTCCCAT
The DNA here is from genome assembly GCA_030737845.1 of Acorus calamus. Lineage (NCBI taxonomy): Eukaryota > Viridiplantae > Streptophyta > Magnoliopsida > Acorales > Acoraceae > Acorus > Acorus calamus. The sequence continues at coordinate 33,289,017 of CM060863.1, read as the reverse complement.
AATTAGTACCTACATTCATATAATGTGGTTGTCATTAAATACTTTTATAGAGGGAACTGAATGCATCACGTGCAGAGAAACGGACACCCCAAAATAATGATCATTAATACAAAGGTTTAATTGATGAATGTAAGCTACATTTTGCATAGTTAGACGCCAAATTTCGTGAAATTCCATTTTGTCGCCATTTATTTCTCATCGATCGTTATTTTTGTGGTTTCACTTTTTGGACTGCTTCCGGTGAGTGCATGAATAATGTTTAAACCTATTAATGAATCAAATACAAGAACATAAAATATTCAAATTTTCACAACTTTTCAAATTATTGTTATTATTAAATTTTAATATACTATTATTTGAAACATCATTATATAACATATTTTTCGTAGTATTTAATAAAGATATATGTAATATAAAATATAATATATAATGGATATGGAAATTTATCATAGGGAATACCTCACTATCTGAATTCAATTTCGAATATAAAATTCGATTATTTATCTAAATTATTGTATTTGGATGCAGAATATTCTGCACTGTCAAATGAACTCTATGCAATGAAAACTTTAGATGCTACTATTTAGGATATGGTGGCAATCAGGTCCAGAAAGCCGAAAGCCCCGCCCGGGCCTGTTTACTTGCCAGGCAGGGACAGCCCGTTTTTAGGGCGGCCGCAGGCCCGCACAAACTGGACTCGTTCGGGCTGGCCCGTGGGGGGCAACCAATAAATGAGTCTCCTGTAATTTTGTGTAATTTTTATTTAAACTATGATTGAATTATGCAAATTATTGACATTTATATACATGTCAACTTAGTTAGGTACATGTGGTTATTTAATTTTTCAAGTAATTAATTCATTTAATATTTTATTTTTAAAAATTAAATAGATATAAATATTTTTTTTAATACTATATTTGTGTTATTTTAACATTTATATATAAATGAACAACTTAAAATTAAAAATCAAAAGAAATAAGATGATTAGGGCTGGCCTGGCCCAGGCCGCTGGCCAAGCGGGACCGCGGGCCTGGGCCCTGTTTCAACGGGCCGGGCTGGACCACTTTCCTTGGGCCACTCCCAAATTCCGAAAATATATATATATTAATTTCTTTTTATTAGAATTAAAATGTTTTCTTTTTTAATTTGAACATGTACTCCTATTTGTGTTTATAATTTAGGTTAAATGCATATAACCTCTTAAATTTAGTGGATATTTATATGGACCTTCATTATATCGAACTTTGATATAATCTTATATATTTTGCTTTGGTTAAGCATTAGCCCTTTGAGTAAATTTTCACTGAAAAATTAGTGAATATGTGTGAAATATTCCATCACTTAATGGAGAAGTAAAATCATAAATGTATATAACCCCGACTATCCAAAAAAATTAAAAAACACCTAAAAAGAAGATCAAAATACCCTTCCTCATAAAAAAAACCACCTGATTTTTTCTTCTTCTTCCCAACAGTTCTATTTCTAATCGTTGCTGATGATTTAAACCCCCTTCCAATCTTCTTATTCCATTCAAAAACATTACAATTACTATACCAACTTACCCAAAAAAAAAAATGCATGGATGCTTCAAAGCATGATATAAAAGTCGATACTCCAGTAAACCATAAGCCCCATATACTATATATCTTCCAATCAATCGTTTCTACATCGCATTGTATTATATATGAAGTCACATTTTACTATAGTAACACAGTACACATGAAAATGCATTTATGACATGCAGAGACGGCTCTTATGAAGGTGGAGGGAGCGCCCCTTATAGGAAAGACGAGAACAAGGTGAGTGCCCTTTCAGGTTGGTAGCTTGGGACCTTGTGTCTGGCACCCCGTACTGTTGCAAAAACAAGGCCTTTGTACTCCACAACATACCCTCCAACCTGCTAGAAATTTGGGTGGGAGTTACAATTACGATATCTGGATGTATACATGATCAAATTTTGTTATGTATAGAGCATATTTTCATTAACAAGTTAATGGTTGGTGATGATGCATTACCTGATTGTTTGTGTACCATGGATGCCACGAATTCTGTATAGGCAGCCTAAGCTTGTTTATCGAGTACCTTGTCGAACTCACTGGTACCCTCGCATCGGTATCACCACTGCAACATTGTTTATTATAATATATCAATGAAGCTTAGGAAGTTTGCATTCAGCTCAAACTATAACCCAAAATCTTCAGACCCTCAGATATATCTTGACATAGTTAAATTTCAAAACAGCTCGTCTACTTGACGAATAAAGTATTTGACAAACTTACAAGAAACTATGATTTTGTTTATATTTTTACATTTTCCATTATTATTTTTCTTAGTATAATTGACACAAAGTCAATCTGCTGAAGAGCCATAATGGCCTTACTATACCAGTTCTTGGGCGAGCTTCATTATTCATGTGGTGGGCCACACCAATACTTAATAAAGGGTGTTGCTACATGCAGTTCTTATATGCAGCTTCATCACTAGCCAAATATATGTTTTGTTAGATAAAACATGTAATTTTTGTGTTTTGCATGAGTATATACAATTCTTCATAGTATACTTCATGAAACATACACTTCTAAATAATCAAAGCATATGGAGATTCCACGCGGGGGGGCTGTCCCTAATATTATCCTTTTATGAAAGGAATGCCTTGTAAGACACATTTACTATTGTAATATGCATTGAAGATACTATTTTTAGATTAGAATGATCGAGTTCATGAGCTTATTAAATGAAAAATGGACCTGTGCAGAAAAGGGTGGATTTCGATCGATTTCAATCTGGCAACATAATGATGAGATAGATAGTTATCCTACACTTTTTGAAGAGCTTCTTGGAGCGCCCCTGGCTAGAGGGGTTTCAAATAGGGTGGTTTGGTCTTCTAGAACCCAGGATGGTTTTTCTGTGCATAGTTGTAATGATTGCGAAGGGAAAAGTCACCTATAGTTGAAACCGCATGGAAGTATAAGGAAGTGTGGAGTTGCAAGATTCAGAATTGAAGGTGAAGGCATTCATGTGGACAATGTACTTGCGCAAGATCTTGACAAGGTCTCTCATTGCCCAATGGATGCCGGAGTTTGTTAGATCTTGTGCGAAGTGTGGTGGAGAGGATGAGACGATGGAGCACCTCTTCCTTCTTTGTCCTCTAGTTTGCAGGCGTGACTTTGGCTTTGTCAAGCATCTGATTTGACAATCGGGTTTTTTTTTAGATGAAATGTGGGAGGCTACGAAACGTCTTTGTAGAATGGGATCATAGTATCACAGCGCGCGTCACCCAGATTTTTGTACCTGCGATGGTTTGATGCATTTGGTTGACTAGAAACCATGTGGTTTTTCGGGATAATATGGCGTACGCGGAAAATATTTAGGAGATGGCGATCTGGTGCATCCAAGACTAGAGTAAATTTTACGGGGGTGCTCGTGCAGAGCAATTGGGGGGGGGGGGCTTTATTATTCTGGAGTAGTGTCTCATTTTGTCAAATATGGTTCAGTCATATTTCTAAGACAAATCCTTTTTTTTTATTTTTTTGTTTCCCTAATATTATTTTTTCCTTTGGGCTTTCTTCTTTATTAATATAATGATGTGTCACCCAACCGTTTACCTTTAAAAAAATATTTTTTCAATCTCAAGTTGGTCTATGTGGTGTGACAGTTTTATTTGTAAGGAATAGATGGGCAGGTATATCTATGCCAAAGTAAATGAGATTAAAATGATATTGGTAATCGATTCCACTAGTATAAGAGGAGCTTCCATCTCAAATTATTTTTCGATCTCCTCTTATAAATCAGAACTCATATATCAAATTATTTTTTCACATTATAAATTCTTATTCACATATTATTTATTTTTTATCTACAATTTATTCATAGTCAATCAAACAATAAAAATTTTATTATTGTGTTTTCCGACAAGAATAACTAAAACACAATCAAACCAAAAATGACTTATTCATTATCTATACTGAAATAATTATCTTTGAGTTTTGGGTCTCAATGTCATCACTCACAACGTTGATGCTTGGGTGAGCAAGGGTCGTTTAGGAATAAATATTTGTTATATTTTCTCCGTTGTATAGAATTTATGTGTATTGTCCATCTTTCATAGCTAATAAAAGCTTTCTAGTGTTTGTTCAGTAGAATTTCATCGTCCAGACGACCATATGCACCTTTTCTTGAAGAATTTCATCGTCCAGAGACGACCATATGCACACTTCCACATGAATCAGGTCCCAAATTTCAAATAAACTCCTATCTTGAAGTAAGTATTGTAGAAATTCCCAATAGGGCATCAAACAACAGTGACATGCTATTACAGGCTGACTAATGTAGCTGTTACGAGTGACACTTGAACAAACAATAATCCAATAAGATGCAAAAATATTTGTACATGCACCAGTGTTTGACAGATTTGGCAAAAATGCGACATACAGATGAAACTATGCCTCCAGATACAAACTACTTCAATATTAAGCTTCTGAAATGTGAAACCATGTAGCATTCAAGTCAGTCTCCTCTCAGAGACATCCACAATACATCAGAGGCTTGATTGCTGGCAGGATGCATGGGTCTTCCTCTATGTATTTTCTTCCTGCAATTCACAAAATTGTTTTTTTGCTATATTCGAAGCAGCCACCAACCTGTAGTTTATATGAAAGTTCTATCTGTGTCTCGTCATCAAGCATAAGTCGAACATGTTTCTGTCTCAGTCACTTGTTCCTTGGACTTCAGACCAGGGAACTGCCCAATATCGTGTCCTTTGATTGGTTGAAATGCATCATTTAGACCGATTGCGAACTCATCTGGCCGGGCTCCACCACTTTCAAAATAATCCGCAATCTGAATTTCATGACATGAAAAGAACCAAAAGAAGATATACTAGTTACTGAACCATGTTATGAAGGGAATTGGAAAATCATTCAGATCAACATAGAATACATATTACTATTAAACTCACATAAGTAAATCACCCGACGGGAATAATTGTAATTTGAAATAGTTATCCCACTCTTTATTCTTCTTAAATCAGCTTGAAACAATATGTGCTTTTCACTGCTTGCAAGAAATACGAACTTAAGTTGCATATGTTTCAGTTAGACCTTTAAACTACAGGTCCAAAACAACTCACATGGCTATCTTTAATGCCTTCATAGTGATGAAGTTCATGTACAACAAATATTCGGCAAATGTACATTCATAAACGATCCAGGATAAGTATGAAACGGTACATAGATAATCAAATTATTCTATATACATGATCTGATCATGAGTATGATGTGAAAGTGGCAATGATTAGGACTAGTCTTTAATTATGAAGAACGTGGTTCACCATTCAAACTAAATGGAGACCCAAATCATGAAGGTTATGCACAGACAATTCAGTGAACAGAAGTTTATTCGACTGATGGGTACAAAGAGGTATCCGACCGTACTTGTTAGGAAAATTTCAGATTACTTCGTGACTATGAATGTCGTATTTCTAAAAAAAATGCTTGTCATATAGGAAAATTCTCTCCTCAATGGATCGCCTAAAAATTATGAAACAAACAAATATGGTTATCACATTTTAAATCATCATTTTCCTATTTTTCTTGTACAAGAGCTAGGATTTAGCACAAGACCACTTGATTGTCAAACCATGCTAAATCTTGGCCTACATTTCTGACCCTCCCGGTTACATGAGATTGAGCCTGAAGTATAAAGGAATGCATGCACATCAAAAATATTTACAAGCATTTGCATAGTTGAAGATGTTATAATAGATGATTGAAACATTAATATGTGCCAAAAAATTTAGCTCGCAATAAATAATAGCTATACGCAAAATAATATTCATTTTGTCAACCCTTTTCTTCATATTCCCAAGGACCAAATCAGAATTTCTATTTGGAAACAACAATGTCAAAAAACATCTAATGTTCTATGAAGTTTATTCACCGAAGTTGTGGCAGTTCTATAATTCTGAACATAATATCCGAGTAACTGAATTGGTAAAGAACAGCTACATGTTCTACATGTTGCAATCCTATTCTACTCGATCAAAATTCAACAGACAATGAATCTTAAGCCAATTAGTCTAAGATACGTGCAACAACAACAACCCGCATATTAGAAGCACAAGAAGCAGAGACCCAAGCATTCTGACTAACTCGATGAAGTTGAAAATAATTCATAAAGTTGAATTAGCAAATTCATGAGGCAAGTTATGCCGAAACAAAACTACAAGGGATGAGCTTGGGAAAATATTCCTCCTATCTTTCACATTTACTTTCATAGAGATATCTATAGACAGATAGATGCACAGAACAAAAAATGGCACTCACATGATCAGCAAGAGCCATGCCACTTAATGCTGCAGCTTCCACGCTCGATCCTAGCAGCCAATCACCACAAATTCCCGCCCGTCCATACGGATCAAAAATGCATGGAATGTTTGGAGTATTAGTTGGAAGAGCTGCACCCCTAAAAGCTTGAAACAAAAACATTAAAACGATAGATCTCTAGTCGTCTCCAATTAAAAAGTTAAGATAAACAGAAAAGTTAAACAAAACAGAACATAAATCGTTCTTTGCTCACCACAATTGGACGCGTGTATAAATGGGTTGTTCCAGTGATCCCCTCGATAAGCCAAGAGCAACCTCTACCCCCTCAAGCATGTCTCGCTTAACCTTTTCGGCAGTTACATTTGGGATATTCTCCTGATCATCATAGATAAAGCATGCTAAGGGCCAGTTTAGTAACTCTAATCCAGAAGGTGAATTCCTTCTTCCCAAGAAACCAATTTTCATATATTCTATGGGAAGGATGAAAGAAGAATTTTGCCTGGGATACCAAAAAATGACCATCGGAATCTTCTAATGTCATTTAATTGGGTGTTCTAGTAGGAGGAGAATAAGAATGAATGCCAAACATGCCCTAAGTTTCCGAACATGCAATGTGAAATTTGGATATGTGAAATTTGGATATGTAGCTAAACAGTGTGTCACTGTAAACATGCAAGGGAAGCGAAGCAAATAACTCCTAGGTAGAAAGGAAGAAAAGGAAAATGGCTAACCTGAGGAACTTTATTCTGTTTTCCATAAGCAGCAGTGCTAAAAAAGGTCCAACACTTAGGTTCATCACTCTGAGATCGAAGTTTCTTTGTGTTGTTTGCCATCCACGAAATTGAGTCAACTCCTTTTACAAAAGCTCCTTCAAAGGGATTAAAGTTTTCTCTGGGTGGAACAATAAGAGGTTTCTCAAATGCTGCAAGGAGGGCCCAGATAGAACTCAGTTCCAGGCTCTACAAACAATAGCAAGTTAGACAAAATCCATTTCAGACTTAAACTCAATAATGAAAAGCTAAGATTAATAAGATGGCAATGTATGCATCATAAAACAACCTTCATTTGTTTCATAAGCAGCGGTAAACCTGATGATGAAAGCAGACGATTTGCACATTTCCCTGTTATAACAGAGAACAGTAGTCATAAAACATTAAGATTCGGATTGAAGGCCAAAAAAACCATCTGACAGAGAGAGCATAGATGTAAAGATCAAAGTAATAGAAGGAATGCGCATAATTTATATTAAAAAAATGTTCAATAGTATTAATAATTTAAACAACAAAACGAACCCTGTAAAGAAAAATAATAAGTTAGATCCTGTATGGGAAAACCAATATTTATCTCATATTTGGTGAATATATATAATCATGTAGGCCCATATGTTAGCTCTCCAATTAAACTACTGTATATAGAAAATGAATTTCTACAATCAAGAAGAGTAAATTTAGAATCACAGAAAAAAATAAGTGAATGAAATTATGTGAACCGACTTCTTCCTGATGCAGTATTATGATACTCAATGAGATACAACAGGGATTGATTTCCAGCAAACATGCAAAATAAATCATCATTTCACAAACTCATATGCTACATCACCTGACAATAAGTAGAAAATTGAAAAATTACATCTCAGTTTTCCACTCCTGCCATCCAAACCCTTTTTCAGGTTTTCTCCATTTCGATGAAAAATTCTCTGTAACTATTTCCTAGTTATTTTCTAGTAATAGCTATGCCGTCTGTTTCATGTTCCTAGAACTTATAAAGATACAGTAACACATAAAATAAACTTTCCATATATGATGCTATAAAAAAAAATAGCGAAAAACAAATGCATCCCCAACTCTTTTACCCAGCTTTCAGCTCTTCTCCAGCCACCACAATGAACATAGTTGAGTCCATATTTGTTGACATAGAAAAAGAAAAGACAGACGGATAAGTTATATCCTTATTAATTGGGGTGATACCATGACATTTAGGGAAAAATCCATATAACCCCCTGTAAACTACTCAAAATCCATATAACTCCCTGATTTTTTCTAAAGTCCATATGACCCCCTTAAAACACTTATGTAAATCCAAATAACCCCATGAGATAAATTTTCGTTGACAAATGAGGAATATTTTATTTGGTTAGCCCTGATTGAAAACACAATATAACAAAAAAATCCCTTATAATGTGTTAAAAATATATTTTAAAAAAATATGTAAATAACAAATTTATCTCTTTGGATAGAGTTTTATAATCTATTCGGAGGGGTAAAATCATCATTTATAGATAGTTTTTCACATTTTTTAAATGTTGTAGGGATTTTGATATATTGTCTTCAGCCAGGGTTAACCAAACTGAATATTCACATAATATTCTTCATTTGTCAACGGAAGTTTTTAACTCATGGGTTATTTGGATTTACATAGGTGTTTTGAGGGGGTTATATGGATTTCAGGTTGTTTATAGGGGGTTATTTGAATTTTTCCCTAAAATATAACTAGCAATTTTTTCATTTTTTTTTTTAAATTGGTGTCCCCTGTGGTTTGATCCCCTGAACTCCTTTTTGGAGAGGGGAGGTGCTAACCAGCTAATCTAAGCTTGGTTTGCCAAATATGATCAAGTAGCACTTCAGGGGTATATCTGTCCTTCATCCTGGACCTATTAGTTGTTGGACCACTCCATCCATCCTTCTTTGTTATTCAGTTGGTTCTAAACATCAAATATAATGAAGTTCATAATTATCACTCAATTAGAATATGTGCATCTGATCTTACAGTTGCAGTGGTAGCAGCCACGTTTCTAGAGCACCTAAGATAACGTATCAAGAGTTTATCCTCTATTATATTTACATAAATCTTCCTCTAATATACTTGCTATAATCCTCACTTTATTCATCTTAGAATTCTCATTCTTTCTACATAGAGTTTATTTACATAGAAACAACTGTGGCTTTCTAACAGCCTGGAATCTGATCAACACAGCATAGCTAGCATAATTTGCTGACATACAGTTTGTCCCTTCTAGTTTTCTTATTTACTCTTTTTTTTAATCATATTTAAAAATTACATAATTTTCAAGGAACATCTTCAACCATCTAGCCATCTCGAAGTGCGATTTTATTTTGTCAAAAATATAAAGTATAAAAAGGACTCTAAAGAGGAAAAAAATTTCAACTCAGTCTACAATATTAATAATTAGAAATGTGTATTTCCTCAAAAATAAAATTAGAATTGTTTTATTAAAAAAATAGGGAAATCATGTAAAGGTATAGTTACCATTGTGCGCAATAACAATCGCATCAAACCCGCCTTGAGGTTTTCCATTCTCACTCAAATGCCACATCCCATTAAATGGGTCAAGTCTACTAATCCAGCAAGGTCTCACCACATTAACCAGATGACTCTGCAATTATAAAGATTCTCTTTAGCTATACTCCAAGCCAATGACCATAAAAAAGGCACAAAATTTTACAAACAGGCATCACCATCAAACATTTGCTACTTTGAGTTCAGTGAAATGAATCATGTTCTACCCAGAAAATAAAAAAATAAAAATGCTTCAATATTGTGTCATGATGACGACACCTTGTCAGATAGTACCTGAGCTCCCAATTACTCATCCTCTGCCTCCATGGGTAATTGGGGTCATCAAATTCTTCTCCTCTCATAAGAAATGTAGTCCATTGCTAGAAGCTATAAATCCAAATATCAGGCTCTCATCATGCAGTTTGTTGGAAGACATGGATTCCACGTAGCCAGTGACTATTCCAAGTGAAAGTGGTCTATGTAGAAAATATTGGGCTGCTATTGTGATATCCTTATGACATGGATGAAAGTTCTCCTTAGGGTGGAGTCGCTGGCAAGCATTATGGCACAAGGATGGAGTGGACAGCAGTAAATATCTTTCATAAGTACTGTTGAAGGGTTTCCTCATCTGTTCCGATATTTTGTTTTTTGTCTCTTTTGAATTTTCTAATTTCCTTGTGTATCATATTTGAAGATCTCTCGTCTTCATTCAAGTGGCAGCACCCCAATCTGTTTATTTTTTTAAATCTGTTTATAGGAAAGGCGTGTGTTCTCTCAGTCAATTCTCAATCAACTTACACCAAGTCAACCACAAATATACTAATTACATTGCACCTATCCAGTACTTCAATCCATCAAAATAATGGTCATGATGGTTTTAAAATCCCGTAGTTCCAACAAAAGATAAATGGGATTGCTCCTCATAAACATGCATGGTGCTATTCTATAAGAAGTTTAAAATGATTGAAATTTGTACACTTTGTATCCAAGAGAAAATCCAAATTGCACAACAGATGTATATATTACAAACAGATCAGAAAGAAGATCCAAGGCAGATGAGTACAGAATGTTTTGCAACCTTTGCCTCATCTAACCAACCCACATAAAGGATAACAAAGATCAGAATCTCGTAATTATTATATGATATGATTCACATGTTTATTTGTCCAGTGTTCTCATAAATTCTTTTCTCCTTTATTCCTTGTGTGTATGTGTGTTCTTTTAAGGAACACTGTCAAGGTGTAGATGCACTGGAAAATTATTTATAAAATAAAAAATAGTATCTTTTGTGAGTAACACGTGAAGAATGTTTTAAAAAAAAGTATTTCTGTATCAATGCCTAAACAACATTCATGACATGCATTCATCTTTCAACATTCCCCTCCCCATCACAGTGATCAACACTATTCATTAGTGTAGTGAATGACATGCACCAAGAAATGATGTCTCAAACCATCAAAAAAAAAATTTGAAGGAAGCATAGGAGAAATCTTATTGATAAAAGATGCCCTGGAACAAAGGAGATGCGGGTCTTCGTGGAAAGCTAAATAAAGAAACTAAAATTACAGATGAAAAAGTTGGGGATAGGGGAGCCCAACATGGATGATACCGAATTTCACCCCCCTAACCAATGATTGCCCATGCTCAAACCATCACAAACAGTTAGAAAAGTGCTGTAACCCTGAAGATGCCCCATAGAACATATTCCAGATGTTTCTCATAGGAGGTCCTCATATATGTTCTAATCTATCATAATTGCTTTGATGATGATCTTTACATACACTTTCAAGGAAGAACCGAACATAATGTTTCACCCAACAGTGAACCAGAACAGGGAAATATGAATTTCTTTAACTAAAGCTCAAAGACAAGAATAGCAAATACCGGAAAAAATAGAGTTAAAAACAAATTTCCAAAACAAGAACATAAATCTTATTTCTCATTTTCCATAATAGCTTCTTGAGATAGATCTTCGATAAAAGAAGAGAGAGAGTCACCTGTGACAAAATTGAATCTGCAACAGACGCATGCCATTTACTCCAATATATCTGGTAGGCGAGGAGGGAATGGGTGAGAAATTACCACCCACTTCAAGTTCTCCAATTATTCCCTCCCATTCCCTAACCACACCCTTCTCCAACCATGAGTCAACCAACTCCTGAAATCGAGCATCACTCACTGTGAAAAACTGAGCGGCATGATCAAAAACCAATGGTTGGGGATCAATAATTCTTGTACCCATCCTTCCACCCAAACCATGCATCCCCTGAATGATCAAAGAATATGCATTATGTGTTTATGAAAGGCCAAAACGCGAAATTGATAATTAAAACCTGAATTCAATTGATCCCAAAGATAGGCAGTATATAATATTGTTGAAATAGCTTCTCTGTTGTGTTACAGTTCAACCAAATTAACATCTAGAACATCAAAAAGATATCCTTAAAAAATAATCTGCAGCTATTTTAATTTTTACTGCATTTTGACACTACATGATCATTATATGGTCCAATAAGTTAGGAACTCGGTACATATTGATGGATACCTAGGAAGACAAACAATTCAGTGAACCTGTCATGTCCGTCACGTATCAAACACGGGACACAACACGACACATGTTGGACATGTCCTATACATGTCTAAAATTTGAAAAAAATAATTTCCTGAATTTTGGACATGCATTAGACGCAATGGACATGGCACGGAGACATAACACACTAATCAAAGGATGTTAACATATGAGTTGATAGTTGACACACCATTTGAGTCTTTTTGAAAGAATATGCAACCTTCTATACATCATTGTAGTTAGAAAGATCAAAGGCCAAACATTTCCCAATCACAATTTCAAGCCCTCTCTTTTCTTATACTCCACACGACAAAAAGAAAAGTTGCACTAGCAATTAAAACCAGAAGAGACAATAACAGCATAAACAAATGATCGAAAACCCACAGTGCAACAAAACCCATCACTAAAGAATCCCAAAATTCACATACATTCAACGATGGGATCCAAAGAGAAGACGCACCGTATCGAAAACCGTGGACCGGACCCCCCTCCGCTCGAGGTTCAAAGCGCAGACCAGACCCGACACGCCCCCGCCGATGATCGCGACCACCGGATCATCCGGAACCGGAGACGTGAAGTTCACCTGTTCCTGTGCGAAGGACTTCTTCAATACGGACCTCCTGGAGGTGCCGTAGGAGCTCCTCTTCCTTGGGTTTCTGCTTCTGGGCTTGCCAGTGCTGTTATTGGAGGTGGTGGGGGTGTCTGCTTTGCAAACTAGGGTTTGGGTTAGGGTTTTGGGGGTCCCAGGGAAGATGGGTTTGTAGGGTTTGAGGGATTGGAAGAGCAGAGAAGCCATGGCGGGCTTGGACTTGGAGGGGGGAGAAAGAGAGGGGTTTTGTTGGCTAAAGAGAGGACTTCATTTTATCTCAAACGGTCAAAACATTTTTTAGAGAAATCTAAGCCGTTGGTTGAGATGTGATTTGTTTTGCACGGGTAGTAATGGGGGTCCAAGCAATAATGTTTTCTATACCCAATTTCACTGCCCCAGGCCCCATGAGGTGGCAATAGGACATTACCTATTATACCCTTTATTTGATAACAATCTCAAGATTTATTCTGAAAATCATGGAGCATCATTAATTCTTTATGCATATCTCAACCGAATTATTATTATTTTTTTGAATGAGATCTAAACAAATAATATAAAAAAATAAAAGATAATCAAGGTGATTTTCAAATACACATCTCTTCTTCTTGTTGTCTTCTCTGCATTTCCTCTTCCTCAATAGTCCATTTGTGTCATTGTTGTTGTTCACCTCGTAGCTCTCTTAGATTTTTTAATCCTGTGAAGTTCGAAAACATTGTTTTGTTCTTTAGGGAGTTGGATCTCCCATCAACGCTACCGGTCAGGTTTTATTTATGTTTTGAATGTCATTTTTTATAGTTCGATTTGTTTTTTATAATGTTACATTTTATATATGGAACATTCTTCGTTCTTTTAAATCTGTGTCGTTTTTGTTACATTCGTAAATATAACAGTCAACCGCATCCATGTATTAATTTATATTTGTTACATTCATAAATGTAACAATGAACTACATGTAAATTGAATGGTATATAAAACATTTAGAGATACATATATATAAATGTAACAGTTTTTATGAAAATGAAACTAATAGTTCATGTAATTTTTGTTAAATGTAACTCACAGCAAAATAAGTGTTTGATATTTTTCATGAAATGTAAAAATTCGTTTTAAAATTGTTTAAACATTGCATGAAATGTAAAACATTTATGTAATGTAAATGTAACGGTGTTAATGTAAATGTAACAAAGCATGTAAATATATAAGAAATGTTTTTGATGCTGTTTGAAGGATTTTAAGGAAAATAAATTTAGGTAGTTTTGGTGTAATTTAGGTAAGTTTTGGTGTAACTGAAATAGAAAATTTAATTATTATGTAAAGATTTCAAAAATTAAAATTTGAAATAGGGTGTAACGAAATTAATATGAAAGATTTGTAACCGAATAGAGAAAAAAGGGGGATTTGGGTTAATGAAATATATTTTTAATGAATGGCATATCTGTATTTTACCATTTTACAATTTTTCAAAAGTCAATAAACCATTCAAAACCAACCAATAAGGTAATGACACCTCATAGGGTTTCTAAATGGGGCTTGTGATTTGGGGCCTAGGTATCACCACTGGGGGTTCAAGAGATGGATGGCTAGATTTATTTGATGAGGTCTAATGTGTGATGCAGATGAGATATGTACTTCATTAAATGAAACAGTATTTACTGACTGGGGCAGCACGTAACATTAATTTGCAAATCCTTCTAATGCAAATCATAAAATAGGAATAAAGTTGATCAAATCTTATTTGCATTCTTTCGTTATAGTTTATATTTTCAGTGTGGGCGTTTTGCATATATCTCTCTCTTAGACCCCTTTTTTTGTGGAATTATCCCTCTTATATCTTCAATAGCAAAAGTATCCCAAGAATATTTAAAAATCGCGTAAATATGTCCCTCCATTAGTTGTCGTTTGAAACTCGGTCTTAACCATGGTTAGTTTCTTAATCGTATCCCGTGAAATTTCTTGTTTACCCCCACTTAAACGACAAACCCTAACCCACCCCTACATCCCTGAAACCCTAACTCTCCTCACCCCCATATGAAAAAGCAAAGCCAAATCGAATCCAAATCAAAAACCCTGATTAGTCCACCTGACAAACCTTTCTGAAAACCTAAGAATCGATGAAGAGGGGTATCTAAAAAACCAATTTGGGGTGTGGGTTGGGGTTGCTCTTGAAACTACTCATTTGCATGGGTGTCAGGAAGAAAAAAACAAAAACAAAATAAGGTTTGGCTGAACAGTGAAGAGGAAACAACAATTAAAGGAAATGTGTTGTAAAGAAGAAAGACAAAATGGTTTGACTGAATAAAATGAAGAAGAAACAGAGAAGAGTAAAGGCGGAAAAAGAAGATGACCTTCGACTAACAAAAGAGATCTAGGAGGATATTTTGGACATTTTACATTTGCCTAACTGTGACTAACATATTTTTCCAAACCAAATCTCACAGCCTCTAATCAGGGGAGCATCAATGTATGACTTTTAAATATTCTAGGGATATTTTTGCTATCAAGAATGTAAGATGGGCAACTCTGCAAAAATAGGTTTAAGAGGGGTATATATGCAAAAAAAACTCTTTCATTATTTAATATTTTTTTTTGGAAAATGCACACATTATCTATCGAGTGTGCACGTTGAACAAAATTTAAGTATATACTCAAAATGAATGACTGCACTTTTTCATAAATATACAGTTTTGAATATTTAATTCAAAAATGTGTACTTCATTGTATTTTTTATAAGAAAAGTAGATGTTAACTATCCGATTTCATTTTTGAACTCGAATTACAAATTCTGAATAGAGGGAGAAAAGAGTAAAATAAAGCAAGAAAGAAACATATTACAAAAAAAAAAATCTCATGGTCTGGGTTAGAAGAGGCATCTAACCGATCAAGCTAGATCAAAAGCCACCCTATCACCTGTGATGCGCATAGCCCCTCCACAAAACTGGACTTCCCCCGCTCTTGCAATGTGTCGGCCTCAATCCGACATACACCATCGAAACATGTCTCACACATGTATACTTTATCATAAATAAATAAAAATTTAAAAATGGACTGAAAACACGTGTAATAGTAGAAGATTGGATAATGGATTTCTTTTAGTAGGGTTTAGGTCATTTAGGATCAAGAGAAGATGAAATTCAAGAAAAATTACAATAGATCAAAAAGACATGTGGTTATGTTATGTGAATCCCAAAACTTATATTCATTATCCTTAATTCACCCTCTTCCCCCTATTAACATAAATTTGAGTTAACTAAAACAGACTATCATATGCAAACTCTTAAAATAAGGTCCTCTTATTTATACAAATTTGTTTGTTATTATTATCAGAAAAATATTTGAATAATTTTAAATCAACTTTTAAATTGGTTTTACACAACTGAATCACAAAAATAAATATAAAAAAAAAAGAAAGAAAAATATATAAAAAAGAAAAAAATTAACATATATGTTTAAAAAATAAAAAAAAACAATATAATAAAAAACAAATAAGAAATACCAAGAATAACACAAAATCCAATAAGACAATTAATAAAATAAAATCTCAATAATCTAGAAGAAAAATAAATATATAATGGATCTGCCAGAAAAAGATGAAAAAAAAAAGAAATTTAAAATTTTTAAAAATTAAATTAAAAAAATTAAATCTTAACAAAATAAAAGAAAATATTTTTTTGGGATTTACCCTCCACATGGAATGATTGACCACTGAATATGGTTCAGAGGGACCACCCTAATCTTTTAGTAAAACAATCTTTGAATAATCAACAACTGCTGAATGATTAAAAACAATTGTTTAATGATTACCCATATGCAGTCCCGCACACACACATAACCCCCACATGCTTAGATTTTTTTTTAGAAGTGTGTAATACTTCATAAAATATATTTATATTTTAAAAAAATTGAAATATATACATATTCTACAACGGAATTGTATATAGTCACTTATATATAAAAAAAACCTTACGTTTTTTTTTATCTCACCAAGTACATATTTTATTAGTGAAAAATGACTGCACACAAACTTGAAAGTAAAAAAATGAAGAGTATAAAGTCCATCAAGAGATGATCTCATTTTAGGAGAGGCAGGTAAGCTTGTTAATTATCTAAAAAATATCTGTATCCGGTTCGAATCCATATAAAAAAATTCAAAAAAATGTGATATTCGAAAAATTGGTATCCGTATCCGAAAAAAGTATATGTATCTGAAAATTTTCTGATCGGATACGGATATGTCTGTATCCGATCCGAAAAATATCCGTATCTGACAATATTATTATTATATTATTTATTTAAGTATATATTTATATTTTTAGGATTAGTATAATTTTTTTATATTAGGTAATTATTAGATTATTTTACATATTTAAATATTAGATATATGATTTTTATTTTTAGATAATTGATTTTTGGATATTTTAATCATTTTATATTTATTTGGACACGGATACTTACTTTCAATATCTGTCGGATATCGGATACATATAATTTTTTAATATCTAATTTAGATATGAATATGGTTCTATTTGATCTGTATTGATCCAATTGACAGACATAGAGGCAGGTAGCCCTCTTTTTTCTCTTTTCGTTGCACTTGAAGTTGCTTTTTGTCACACACACATTGAAGGTTGTGCTTTATAATTTTTTGTTCCCTATCTTTGACCACTCTGTGAAACTATAAAACCACAATACCACAATCATATCTCACAAAAACCTTCCTTTGACTGATCATTAGACCTTGTACATCACATCCCAAAACACCCTTTTGACCACTCAACTAAACATATGAAGATAAGTGTCTGTACATATATAGGTTTGCACTTTATAATAGAGCAATTAATCATACATAAACAAAGCAACAATCTATTGAAAAGGCTTGTCTGCTTAATTTTTGCATGGTCGAAAGGATTTAATCTTCGAACGTTAGAATCATGTAATTTGTTTCTATAGGCCCATTGACAATAGTATATTAATTGGTATAATCATGGTATAAATCTAAAATAATAATGTCATTTGATAACAAAGATGTTGAGAATATTTATTTTATTACATTAATTAGTCTATTAGACCATTTTTTTATAAAATAGATTCCAATTAGAGTTGGATCATATAATGCTTTACTAATTCTTGATGAAAAATTGACATGTGACATCACACATGCCTAACACATGAGGTTACAATACAATTATTGTATTTATTATCTTCACTCCCAATTCAGACTTGTATTCTTCACTTTAGAATATAATGTCAATAGCAAGATCTAACTTCTTTAAAAAAAATACACGATATTACAATATTCCTAACTATTTACTGGCCCCAAATTAATTGAGAACTGACAATGATTGATCTCATCTCGTTTTTTATGATCAGACAGAGAAGGATTAAGATTTGGAAAATGTTACACTCATTTTTACCAATCAAAACTCAGACCCCACATGTTTTCATTTTTAAAAAAATAGTAAACATCACCTAATGAGGTATATGCTTTAATAAAAAATATATATCGATTCATTTCGAGTTGAATGGGCCTACTATTAGAAGTGTAAGAAAAAATTTAACGAGGTATATACATTGTCTAATGAGGTATATGCTTTATTGAATTTATAACAATGTGTATATGATTGTAATTTGAATTGTGAAAAGAACCGTGTAACAACACTCTTAAGATTTATATCAATTTTTTCATCCACTGATGCACATATTAAATAAATATTCCTGCATAAAATATTAACAAAAAAATAGTGCATCAATCAACCATCTCATCTCATTTATATTAATCGCCATTTCACTTAGGATAAAATTGATATTTAAAAAAGAAGTACATGTTATATGGACCCTACTTCAATAGTTCATAAGAAAATTTGCAACCAAGAGATCATATATTAGAGTCCAAACATTTACCTAAAAAAAAAAAAAAACATATAATGACAATATTGCAATATACATAACCCGAGCTTCAATTGCTCCAATACTGGGCCATAAAATTTTGCAAAAAAATAAACCACCAAGGCCCCGTCTGGAATTAATTTAAAAAACAAAAACAACATAGGATCTAAATTGAATAAAATAAGTGATTCTATAAGAGCTATTCTCAATCAGCTTTTTCCAATAAAAACTGCTATTAGCTTTTAACACATAAAAACCGAAATATGAAATAATAAAATTCGAGTTCAAAAATACATGTTTAGAACTGATTATCTTAAAAGTGATTTTTAAAATAATAAATTAAATTGATAATTAGTTCCAAATAGGCTTAAGTGAATGTCAAGATTTGTAGGCCAGTTAGACATTTCTATGCTCACCTAGGAGTAGGATACTATTTTAAACATATAGGGTTATCATGGCCTCCCTTAAAATATCAATGAATCAGAAGAGAAATCAATGCTTGATATTTTCATTGATAATATTTTGTTTTGTTGCATGAAAAATATGCATCAATCCACATGCATTAGATGTTTTTTAGCATCATGCATGTTTGTCAGTCTGATTGTCGTTATTTGTGGCATGAAACGGATTCAAGCCAAAAACAATATTGTGCAAAAAAAAAAAAAATTGTATTCTAGAGATTCAAAACCTTCAATTGCATGCAGAACATCTCAGATCACAAGAACATGTATATGTGTGTATGTACATACCCATTTAGATTTCCAAGCTCAAGATCCATCGTTGCGCGATTTTCTGAGTTAGGGGGAATGAAGCCTGGTCCGAAATCATTCGTCGTTCGATGCGCTCTAAATCGAAAGGTTTCGAACCAGACAACATTCCCCTCAACTGTCACGAATGAACAAACGAATGAACAAACGAATGAATGAGGAGAAAGAGATGGAAGCTCTTTCATTTGTGGTGATTGTTTATATACAAGAGGGTGTTAGATTTCTTTCTTGACTCAGATGGCTTGGGAGACCTTTTTTTTTCAACACTCCTCAGACATGCTTTTCACACCTGATGATGGAAGCTCATCATGTGTGGGCTGCATTTTCAAGAAAGGTTGAGGAATCATGAAGAAGAGACAAATAAAAACTACCCAAAATAGTTTGGTGAACATGGACTTCCCAGACCATGAACAATCAGTGTCAAATTTGAATTAATTAAAAACTAAAAGAGAATCAGATGCTCTCGTGATACACGGGGCCATCTCATTTAAAGTTCAACGTTCGTGTATAACAAATATAATACAAGTATGATACGAGTACGAAGATATTTAAAATGTTCTCTAGATATATTCCGATCATTAGCATAAGAAATACATGCAAAAGCTTAATTTTGTGAATGTCGTGACGACAAGTAAAGCTAGTTTTTTTTTTTTAATTTCTGAAGAATGTGATAAACCAAATACATTGATCCTAAAGGTACACACAGTTTGGTGAATATAAGATAGTCTGATCAATTAGTGTGGGAATATTTATAAAAATTTAGAGTACTTTGTGATTGTGACACCTGTTGGCATTTCATGTATAACAACACAGGTTGTATAAGCAGATTATTGACTCTAAGCACAAGCTTCATTTGAGTCATCATACATGTTAACAAAGTCTGACACGTATATTTTTAATATATGGTCAGATAAGTATGAAAAGAGAAGTTATTTCTTCTAGGTCTCTGACCAAGATTGCAGGATCTTGACATTGAGCTTCTATGCTCAAGTAAAGGATCTCTCTTTTTCTTTTTCCCACTTGGGGAAACCCCAAATCTTAATCAGTGAGAGCCTGTGAAAGTTGGGATTCCAAGCTTGATTGGCAAGCAATGAATAACAGCTGAGTTTCCCAGATAAAAAATAAGGCTGCAAAGGTTTGTAGTGTTAGCCTGTGATCTGTTTGGACATAAAGGATTAACAAAGGCATAAAATTGAACCCTCTTTTGAATAGTTAAACCGAGTTTGTGATATCTGTTTTTGGGATATATTGAACCTATTATATGAGATGTGGACTGAGTCAACTGGTCTTCTCATCCATGTATACAATAAAATAAATATAAATAATTCTGCACTAATGACTTTAGACAGTGGTGATACCTGGGAGTGAGTGGTGCACACACTTTGATTCAATATGTAACACTTTTTTATGGTTCTTTCAAACTTGGATTTCCTTCCATTGCAATCATATATTTATGAATATTCTAATCATCCTAGTTTTTAGTTTTATTTCCCATCTTAAACGCTGATAACTTTAAAATGGAAATATGGATATATGGTCCGTAGACGAGAAATGAAACTAAAAGTTGAACTGTTTGTACAATGTGTGATTTAAACATTCTTGTTTAGAAAACAAGGGCATGCAATTTCTTTTGTGTTTTATTGATCTTACAGATAAAGAGAAATATAATTGGTAGGGGTTCTTTTTCTACATGTAGATCTCATCATTTAATAATATCTTGTAATAGCTACTTCTCATTAAAAAAATCATACATGCAACAGTAGCCAGTAGGTGCATATAGGTGTTGGTATCCTTTACATTATCACAGGTTACAAGATTGATGCTGGGTGTCCCAACAGTTGCTGAAGGTCTTGCAACAACAAAATGCTACTAGGACAATTATCATAGAGCTTTTTAGTCTTAAAAATCATCTAATTTTTATCAAATTTATTTGGAGGTCACTTGCATTCATACATTTAAAGAAGGAATTCTCATATAAATGCATATAATCTCAAACAAAAGATGTACAACTAAAAGTTGAATGATTTTCTGGTTGGATGTAACATTTTCCACAACCAAACAAATGAGAATGTCAAATCATTACACCCACACAATGGGAACATTTTTCATGTTGTCTTGAACATCATCTATTTCATGTATTATATACATAAGTTGGGAGGCCATCCTACGAGGATATGTGTATACTGTATACATACATACATCAATATATAAATTTTTAAAAAATAACTAAACTAATATAACATAAAAAAGAACTCCATAGAGAAATTTTCACAGTGGTGGTAATGCCATCTTGAAAAACAAGTGTAGCAATGCACAAAAGCTAGACCTGGTTCAGCCCTCCCTGCAATTATTGAACCCAACAGAGAAGCTAGCATTGAACAGATCCTCAAAGGCTCATTTCATACCTAACCAAACCAAAAACTCATTCCAATATATGACCAAGATTATATTATAAACACCTCAGAAGGCATATCATCATCAGAAGAAGGAAAAGCTTAGTTTTCTTAATATCAGATACACAATTGACAATTTATAATGCAAATCCCATGTATCTGCAAAATATTCCAGCAATGCAACCACATCACACAAAGTGTAAGAAAAATCACTGCATGTAACAGATATAAAGAGATCCAATAGGGGGAAATCAAAAGAGAACTTTTATTCACTCATGACAACTGCGAGATGCATCAGTGTTGCGCTGCTTGGATGCCTCGTGAGAGAGGTTGCTGCTGTTCTCTTTGACATGTTTTAGTTTTGCTGGCCTGTGGAGAAGCCATTATGATTCTTAATGCCACATGGAGATGCATTTTTAGTATTTTCTTTATAGTAACTGCTAAGGTTGTCGCACATCGCTAGATGGAAGGCGTCTCCACCATAATCTAATCGAGGTAGATTGGTTCCATCACAGCAGGTCCCACTTCTACTAAGCTTTGGGGATCTCAGAGTTGGAGATTGCTGGTATTCAAAGATAAGAAAGAGAGTATGAATGAAAAAAAAAAATTAAAAAGAAGTGTCTTATTACAGTCCTTGTATACAACCCTGCATCCAGTCTCATTTCACAAATTATGTATATATTTTGTTAGATGAAATATGTTTTTTTCCGTAAATGGTATGCATGATTCATTGGAGTTGAAGGTGCATAATTCACTACATGAAGGAGAATGTTAGACGGGATATTGTTTACAACTCCTCTTGCAGTCTAAATAATTTTTAATAGTATACCTCATTCAATGAAATATATATTCTAATAAGTTGTATAAACTTGTTTTTAGAAAATGTGAAAAAATTCTAATAAGCCATATAACTCGTTGGACAGCGATTGAGGCATATGACAATACAGGCGGGGCAATAAACGGGATTGTGTGCAATGGAGCCCTTACATGAAATATACACTTTGTGAAAAAGCAGACCATATGGGGGACTGCAGGCAGGGCTGCATAATGAATGTCCTTAACATTATCCAATAAAAATATATCCATAGCACTTTAATCAGACATTGGAGGGGCAATTGAATTGGAGCACCTGTTTTAGTTCAAACCTCGGAGATGAGACCTCATAGTAAAAGCTAGGCAATGGTGTAGCCTTGAATGCCAAGCTCTTCCTGAGATCCTTTATAGCGGCTTCTCGCTCTTCCTAGGAAAGGTAAGCTTTGTTCAAATCAGAGGATCATGTAACCACATTCTTTGACAACACCTTCTAGAATGCATGGGTTCATATTAAATATTCACAGAATATTATGCAGGTGGCATCAAACAATGAATAAGCAGCAAGACTGCAAGAAATGATATTTCCAGTTCCATGCATGATTTTGCGACACAAAGATTGCCTCCAAACAATATTTCTAAGGTAATTAATGTAAAACTAAAGAACAAATTTTAACAGTTGCCAAATATGGATATAATGGAAAAACGTAATTAAGTTGTGTGCATGAAACTGTGGTATATTCCACTGATGGAAACTATCATCATCAGCAGCAACATAAGACTATAAGAGCATTAGAGCACATTATTCATAGTTCTGCCATGTATCATAGAAAATGGGTGTTGTTACATGCAATTCTCATTTACAGCCGCATGCAGTCACATTTTGTTAATGAGGTATATGCTTCATTAGATGAAGCATTAATTTTTTTGGTTTTTTGGTTTTTTTTATTGTGAAAGTACACACAACTCATTGGAGTACATACTTCATTTTGAATGAAGATAGATACTTTGTTACATGAAATATACACCTTCAAAATAAATTGGGCTTCACATGAGGCTGTCTCTAACATTATCCTAATAAAATAGAAGCACTAGATTTCAAGTCACTTGCATCAGATAGGAACAATAGGCTGTCTCAGTGAATATTTCAGTTAGGTAAATTATTTAAATCATGTTTTTTTCATCCCATGTGGTCTTTTGACTATCAAATTAACCATTAAATCATCTCTGTGTTACTTTATCTCAATGTTCAAGGGGTTTTCTTTAAAATAACTAGTCTCATTATGATATAAAGTAACTTTAAGTTGGTTAACAAATTTGTCCCCCTGCACTGGAACAACGTCAAATCCTCAGCAACTGGTGAAAGCACGAAAAACTTCCAGAGATATATATATTCCATTAGTTCATAGAAGTTAAAATTTTGACAAGCATTGGACAAAGGCGTGGCTCAAAATTTGCAAGATGATCTTTATGGGACAAATGTCAATCTTGTAAAAACAAACACAACATGAACTTATGTAGAAAATTAATGGTGTGACAATATGATAAGAATGTAACCGAGTGTTTAGAGGAGCAAAAGAAAACGAAACAGAACCAAAAGAAGAAATACAGTAGATGTACTCATTGCTTATAACTAGGTAAACAATGTACCTTGGTTCTGGCTTCACATTGGTTTCGTTCTGCTTCCAAAGTCTGGTATTTCTCTTTCAATTTTGAGTAAAACTGACAACAAATATGAAATAAAGAAATTTATTCTTGACTCACATGAACATAATCATCAAAACATGGAAATATCAATGATAAAATACCTCCTTGCGCTTCTCAGCACGCTCACTGCACCTAAAACAGGAGCACATGAAGCAGTAGTTATCGGCTTTACAGTTCTCACTGGTAATGCAGTTCTGAAGTGTGTTAAGAAAAAACCAGGGTTCATGAAACACACAAATTATAGAAAACCATGAAGAGAATTGTAGACATTGAAAAGGATACGAGGAGACAACCGAACACATATCATCACCGGGAGGCATTTTATTAAAAGGCCGAGAAGGCTTCCTTGATAGAAACGTAGAAATTGGCTGCAATAGTTTAAATAAAGTGCCAATTTATTGATAAACAAATTCTTATAGGAACTCATAACAATTTAAACAATACCACAATTCTCAAATCCCATCCATTTAAACAAGCTCATCTCTTTACAATCAGGTTCAGCTCCAACTGAATTATATTTGATATATATTTCCAAGCTAAGCTGGGCATCTAATACTACACCCACACCACCTTAATGTCCTAGAATGGTCAACTATGATTTTCACACAACCAGGAATGGAAATGGTTTAAAGAAAGGAGATTCTAGACCCTTATAGAGATGAAATACAAAATTGTCCTCTGCAACCAATTTGTTAGTAAAAACCTGCCAAACCTAGAGCCAATGTATAAGAACCAGATCTTAAGCCTGTACATAAAGGTTCTACATCCAATCCAAAGCTTTGAAAACTCCCTGTCGGTAACAGAAAGCAAGAAGCAAAATGTTTGACATTTCCTGTACAATTTATTTATGAGCATTATGTGCATGAAGAAGAAGAAGAAAATTATGTACAATTTATTTATGAACATTATGTACATTATAAATTCAATTCAGCTCCATATGCCTTAAGTTTGAATCCCCGGGTTTGTGGACCATTATGTGCATGAAGAAGAAGTAAATAAATTTATTAAAAGATATTTTTAAAATCATATAGGTAAGACAGTCGCTTATAATT
Organism: Acorus calamus; assembly: GCA_030737845.1. NCBI lineage: Eukaryota > Viridiplantae > Streptophyta > Magnoliopsida > Acorales > Acoraceae > Acorus > Acorus calamus. Next base: position 33,263,627 of record CM060863.1, on the reverse strand, counting down.
CATGATCAATAGAAGGCAAAACTTTGAAAGATAACTCAGACCTACTTCAGTGCTACTTGGTTTGTAATAATGTACACATAGGAAAAGAATAGAATTCTGAAGCATGGTACCTGAGCTTTCTTTAGACTATGTGGAGTTTGCAAACTTTTAACATTAGCAAGTCCGTTTCCACTTGAGACATTCTTCTTGGTTCCATGTGAAAAAGGTTGCGGGATAGGTGGTTAGTATGCACACTTTTCGCATTACCGTACCTTGCCGCAGATTTCATGGGTGATGTTGATTTCTTATGATTAGTTAGTTCTTGGGCTTCAGAATCTGCTTTTTTCTCTAGGATGCTGACACCAACTTTGTTTCCATAACAAGGTAGTTCTGAGTCTTCTGACCCACTTTGAGTTTTATGTGGAGAGAGAGATGCTACCTCATTTGTATGGCCTGTGGTGTCCTGTTTCGAAACAGTCTTTGTTGGTTCGGTATTAACCACCACGGTTTGAGGCGAAGAGAATGTTGTATGGTTCCCAACTTCTGAAATCTCACAATGTACACTATGCTGACATTGTAGATCAGCAAGGGAACAAGTTCCATCACCCACTGAATCTCCTGAGCTTATCTCAAGTTCCTTCCCCATTGCACTACAAGATTTAAAAAACAAACCTATATCCATGAGATTGTAGTAAATCATCCATAAGTCTCAAGTTAATAAGAAAAATATGAATATTATGTTGTAATGAATCACTCTCATTATCATAGAGTGGATAAACAATTGTATCTTTCACATTCACAAAAAAATACATTTGCATCTTTAACAAATATTCCCTGTTTTGCAGATCATAAAAAATTTAAAAAAAACAAAAAAAAAAAACACAGCAGTCTACAAAACTGAGTCAGGGAACCATAAATGTCATTCATCATATTTGGTTATGCTTTCATTCGGGCGCATCTTTATCCAGATATATATAATAAATATGTAGAAAATTCGTCCTTCTTGAGATAATATAATAATAAAAGTGATAATGAAGATTAAAAAATTGAATTTATTAACTCAATGCTCCACAGTACCAGTAACAACCAGATGGAAATGACATAGCCTCTGTAAAAAGAACGATCGGTATCTGTTTTGGAGCCAACTCTGATGCTACTTGAGCATAATGACATTTCTCATAACCAACTTTTAAATTATATAAATGCAAAAAACAACATAAATTCAGCAATTCATTTGGTCATTAAGAACAGATGATGAACGTGTATACAGTGAATGTGGCTGAGACGACCATGTTAATAAAAGGTTCAAGGAGGCTAGAAGACCAAAAAGGCAAAATTTACAGCATCCGCCATAGAATGTGTTCAGCATTCATCATGTTAAGAGAGAACTAACAAGATCACCAGTTTTCTGGCTAAAGCTACTGTTTGGAAAATTATACTGATTTGGCTGCCCACTTTTATGATGGATAATATATAAATAGTATGATAGCTTTAGTTGAGAGATGGTCCTAGAGTGAAATTTTCAAATGAACTATCAGATAACACATTACATGTCACCCAACAATTGAAAGAGAAAAGTGAGATTATAAAATCATAAAATGTTGGAAAAACCTGTTTCAAAATTATTACATTCCTATAAATGAAGAGAAAAAAATCAAAACAGACTCATCCTAGGAATCATGATGACATTTTACGCAGAACACAAGAAAGATAACTGCAGAATGTATTCCATACCAAAATAATAAATTACCCTCAATGTGCTAGGAAACAATAAGATGGACCATTCCTCGAATCAGAAGTCAAACCTTCATTGATGAAAAGAGTTCTCTTATGGTGCTTATGGAATGGAATGAACAAAGCAGTATAAATTCATTAGAAAAGATACGGTCCACAAAGAAGTGCTAAACTATGAGCAACCCTTTTTCATCTCGGCAGGAAATGAAAGAGGGACTGAGTAAAATTTAGCATAAAAGGAACTTTGTCTGTAACTACTTTCTGTATTAGTCACATCATTATGTATATACCCACCAGATGAGAACTAGCTTCAATGATCAAGAATTTGATATGATGATATTGATAAGAAGCCAATTGATATCATGAATAGGTTGTGTGTGAACCCCCCTTCCCCCCCCCCCCCCCCCCCCCCCCGAAAAAAAAGAGACCAAAACCCAATTAGAAGAACCAATTGATAGTGACCTTGACTGCCCACCCTTCAACTTCATCCATGAAAAAGGCCCTCCATCAGAACCTCCCAATCCATCGTCACTTTATGAAAAGCCAAAAAATAATCAAGTGTCCCATTAAAGCCAAAAATATTTCTTTTATGTTTACCAAACAATGGAAGCATTATCACATGCAAAATTCCAAAGTTGTACAAAATTCACATATTGCTTGGAGCAGTGGTAAAGTGCTGGATTCGAATCCTAAGAGCAGCCATTTTATGCCAAAAAAAGCAAAGGTTAGGACTGGATATACTCTCCTTCCTCCTAACACCTTGCTACACATGAGATCACTCCGGGCAATAACCCTATATAATGATCTAACAAATACAAGCAAATAGCAAGCCCATGCCAATAAATTCATTAGAAAGATATTAACATACCACAAGGAATACATTCCATACCACTATATTAGGATCAACACACACTGAGCAAAATAGAGAATTCCAAAACAAGTTCAAAAAACACCCCTCTCATTTTGAGACAGATTTCGTTTTAAGAAAATGCAACTGAGAAAACGTTTTTTTAATCCTTGAAGATTCTATCAGAACCAAAAAAAATTGAAAAGCGAGTTTTAACACAAACATGATCAAAATGAGACAAATCACAACTAATCCAAACAGCAGAAGCAAAATACAATCAGAAACAATGGCACACAAAATCAAAAGTGATACACTTAAAAAACAGATCCAAATCAAGTAACTCTACAAAGGACGAACAGAATAAGGAGGTCAAAACAACAATGAAGTGAAAAGTACAGCCAAAACAATAAGAAAAACACACACCCACTCATTGAAATCGATGAATTAGACTGTGAAAAACAAAAATAAACAGAACCCAATAAAAAAAGAACCTCTCTTTTTCACTTATCAACGCAAAAACAACCCAAAACAGTAAGAAAAACACACACCCACTTGTTGAAATCAATAGATTCAACAGTGAAAAAGCAAAAACAAACAGAACCCAGTTGAAAAGAGCCTCTCTTTTTCACTTATCAATGCAAAAACAACCCAAAACCCATTGAAGATGCTTCCTTCCCCATTGTAGTATGGGTGGGAACACTGTGAATTCTTACCGTTGATTTGTTGATCCCGATAAGAATCGACGGCGCTCCGTTCACCTCTTCTGCTTCCTCTCCAACCTCTAAAAAGCTCTCAGTTTTGCTTTCAAACGAGACGCGCTTTTATAGTCCGTTTGTTGCTTCAACGCCGTTAACTAACGGCCTTTATTACAAATAAGTCCTCAGCTTATTGTTTATTCAAAGTTAAGGTGGTTTTGAATTATTATGAATGGACTCATTTTATTTTATGAATTTTGAACTTTCTGAGTAATCCAACACAAAAGAGAACAACAAAGCAAGTAGACTGAATTGGAAGCATAGGCTATAGATGCTATTGGATTAGGGAGAACTTTGAGTAATTTTTGACAAATCAAATAAAATCATTCTTTGAACTCGAAAATGATCAGGTTCAGATTATCCTTGAATAATTAAATTACCCGAAATTGAATTGTAACATTTTAGGGACATGATAAATATACTTATCAATATTATTAAGGAATAAAATTATAAAATATGAAACATTTTATAATTTTTTTGATAAATGTCAAATATTAAATATTAATACTTATAAAGCCATTATATAACATTACTATAATATATTTTCAAAAAAAAATTTACTATAATATGTAATGGTAAGGTTTTATTTGATATAATCTAATTTTTTATTAAATTCAACATCACAATAAGTAACTAGACCAAAATTTCTATGACTAATATGCTTTTACCAATCATGATTTAATATGATTTTACATGACATTCAAATAAAATATTAAAAAATGTAATTTTTCTTTTCAGAAAAGAACATACCCAACAACACTTTTTTCCTTTTTGGATTTTATAAAAGTGGAACTAAAGTGAAAGATCCAAAAATTCAAGTTTTGTTTGAGTTTTGACCTTTGACATTTATAATTATATTGTTAAAAAACAGGTTGATTCAATCAACTTGTCATTTTCAAGAAATCGTAGGTGGGTTGATTGGTTTTTATATTTTAAACTGACATTTTATTCTACCAGATTATGAAGGCTAACTGAATCAGAATTTATTGGTTGAAGGCTCAATCAGTTCAATTGTCTGGTAGGTCAGATTTTAAAACACTAGTTCGGATTTCATGTTCTTTAAATCCATCATTATCAATGCCTATGTGTTGTAATGTGTGGATCAGATCTGAGTTTTAGACTTAAAATCTAACCTCACCTCGACTATAAAATGCATGAAATAATATTGTCATTAATTCACATCTCACTTCCTAATAAAAAAGTAATTTACAAGTCAAATTTTTTTTTATTGAATGAAGTATTTATATTTGTATTCTGAGATGTTTGAATGGGATTTTAAATGTTCATGCGATGAATGTTATGAATAATAATTTATATTTTTATATGTTTTATGATATTCATTTTGGCTACATTAAAAATAATGGATAACGTTATATATAGCCATTTTTCAAACTCCAATTCTAATCTACATATATTTTAATTTTTTGTAAATAGAAAATCTAATCTAATGAGATACATGCTTTTATAAGAAAAAAGTGAGATATATATTTCAATAAATTGTATAGATACATTTACAAAAAAATATAAAATTTTTTTGATTAAAGCATATATCTCTTTAATGTGAGTATATGATGCTAACAAAGCACACATGAGACTATAATTCGGATTGAAAAATGAACTGTGTGGAACAATATTCATAAATTCTAAGTCTTATGAGTGTAATTTCTTCTCTTCCGATCAAAAGTAATTTCATTTAATAATTTTTTTATTGTTATAATTTACAGGTCTCGATCCAACCGATTTGGCCCAACCTAACTTAGACCCCCGTTTGGAAACGAGTTTGAGAATTAGTTTTTTCTTAAAAGCTGAATTTAAAATGAGATTGTGGAAGGTTGTTACTCCACAGATTATGAAAAAACTAGTTTTTGAACATTTTTTTTATAAAATTGTGTCTGCGGCTTTTAATTAAGTTGCAATTTTTTTTCTATTTGAAAACAGATTTGGGAAATCAGCTTCATGCAAACCCAAAAGATTCCCAAATCTGTTTGGGTACAAATTGGATTCATTATTCATGTAGCATTGTTTTGTGTTCATCTTCAACTCCAACCAAACTTGTTTGGATAGAAATGTTTTTTTTCAAATATATCTTAAAAAAAAAAAAAAAAACTCCAACCATACTTGTCATTGCGGAGAATTTTTTTAAAGTTACATGGTTAAGTCATTGATTGATCTGGACCGTCGAAGGGATCTGTTAGAAAGATTATCGGATGGTCAAGGTTTGATTTGGTGCAGAATCGCGATCTGTCAGGATCGGAGGAGGAAAAACGTTTAATATCAGGGAGGACCCGCCACAACATTTCCGACCTACCAAGAAGAAAAAAAAAAGAATTTCCGATCACGATTTATCAGACGGACAACGTGATTTCAACAGTGCAACGCCCACAAAAGAGACCCAAAACAATCCATAAGTTGAACGGTCAGGATCCACTTTTACAGACCCAGGGCCCGCCGTTGATTTCGTCTCTCCAACCTTCGAAAAGCGGCACACAAACTCCTCAGTCATCCACATCGTCCAATCCGTAGTCCCCAATTATCAGTGACCATAGTTTGTCCACGTATGAGGAACAACGCTAGCGGAATAAACGCAATGGGTCTGGCTAAATGCACCCCTATCTTTCTACACCCCACCCAAATAAACTGAGTGTTTTAAACATCTCAGGTGTACTTTATAAACTCCTCGTGTGTCTAAATATATTAATCGTAATAGAAATCACATGAAAAATTAGGAAAACCATAAGCACAACTTATAATATGGCTTCAAGTGACTTAGACAAAAAATTCATAAACTATGCGAACAAGTTCCTTATTTGATAGGGAAATATCCATTCATGTTAATTGTTCTAATAGGGGCTACTTATTGATGTGTGACTCAACTCGAACATCCATTCATTCGTGTTGAGTAGTTGAACTAGGAAAATTTATTGACTTGGTTGATTGAAATCAAACATCCATCTACTTTAACGGGACAACTTATTGACTTGTTGATTGAAATCACACTTCCATTCACGTTATTTCTTCTAAAAATCAAACGTCCTTTTTTGTTAATTGGTTTAACTGGGGAAACTTTTAGACTTGTTAAAATTGAACATACATGGTTTGAAAGTCATTTGTGACACAGAACATGAAGTGTAACATGAAGCAAGCCATGTCTCATGAACATGTTGATGCTACAAAACCTGATCTGAAACTCAATTTGTCACGCAATTCATACTATTACCAGCAACTAACTCTTCATTGGGGAGTCAGTGACAGGATTTACAAAGAAAATGACAATGGATTATAGGGATATACAATGCTAAAATGGGAAGGAAGTAGAATAAAAAGCAGTAATGTACACATTTTTCATAGAAACATATATAGTCATGATAAACATATTTCGAGTCTACTCTACTAAATACTAATGATAAACTTGTGACTGAGATTCAGCTTCTGGGATGCAACTTGCATTGCCTCATTGTTGATATACCTGAATTCTAATTCTGATAACTTGACCATACGCTTATCTGCTTTTGCAATAGCAGATTGATGAACTTTCTCAATCACAGCATCCCTTCTATTCTCATTAATGTCTTTTGTATCTGGACAAGAATGAGATGATTTTCTAACTTTCTAATATTCACAACAATAAGACAATCAAAGAAACAATATTAATAAGGAAATTAAAGGTTGACTCGATCATAATGCAGGGTTTAATGGGATCCTACTTATCCCAGTGAACTGATCTCCTCGTCTAAAAGGAGGGGACTTGTGAGGACATGTGGTGGGGTACGACATGACTTATGGGGATATGTGGTAGACCATTAGTGGACTATACAAATGGGCCTACAATAACTTATTTAGTTTGAAAAATGGGCCAAAATGCGAATTACACGTGTTGTTTTTTTTTTTTAATCATATACATCATCTAATAAGATATGTACTTTTATATTAAAAAAATGAAGTATATACGAATGATATTATTTATAGAAATATGAAAAATTTTCATCAATGTATATATCTCGAAACGGTGAGTAGATGGGGCACGAGACATATATATACAACTGTATTTTGGAATGTAAAAAGAACTGAGGTAAAACTCATTTAGTTTTGTAGCATTCAAATGTTTAAAAACCATGCATATTTATCAGTATAATTAAGTTCCATCAAATTCTAATAAATCTTCTTATTTAAAGTCATACAAAGATCCAAAATTTCATCATCTCTCTTTTCATTTATTTACTTTCACAAAATACAAAATTCTTTTATACTATAAAAAATATATATTTTAAAATCATCCAAAATACCCAAAAAGTTATAGCTTAAACATAAAAATAATTAGTCATTATTAAAGACATCATATTTATTGATACTTAATTTGATATCCAGAAATATGGTGATCAATTATTCACATAATAAATTATTGTTATTATGGAAAGAATGAACTATGTTATTTTCATCATGTCTATTTCTTATTTAGGATTTAACTTTAGTTAAGCTTGATTTTGTTTATCATTATAACATGTGACATAATGACATTATTTTATTAAAAAATATTGAAATGGTTATGTGCAATTGAATAAAAATAACAATAATGATTTTTGGGCCCCAATTGGTAGACTTCATCTCAAGCCCCATGAGGTGGCAAGATTGAAATCTCCAATTTGCCCCTTTCATATAATGTGTTTTTTATATCATAACCAATCCCTATATTTATGAGGTGGTTACGATTTGGTTTGTTCTTTCTTTTTTTAAAAGCAATTAAATTCAAATTAAAGTCATTGTTTACACGAATTATTCGAGGAACCATTTGAGGATTGATCATTTTGAGGGTTCGTTTGATTAAAGATTGAATTTTTATTTGGGGGAGAAGCTTTTTCTGGTTTATCAGAGAAAACCCATTTGAGAAATTGATTTATTTAAGTTAGGGAGAAGAGATGGTGGTTGAGGAGGTGGGGTTGAAACAGAGAAAGAGGGCTTGTCATGGGGGGTCCAGAATCTGATGAGGAGGAAGCAAGTTGACTCGGAGAGGGGAAGGGGACTCGGAGAGGGAAGGGCAGAGAGCAGCCATGGAAACCCCTGTCAGCAGCTCGCAAATGAATTGTCGGTATTAAATTGGGACTTTTGTGTTTAGATATGATTTGCATAATCGTTTATGTTGTTGTTTATGTGTATAACTATGCATATTGAAGGTATTTGTTAATTCAAATCCAGATACACCTGTATCTGAATTTGAATTCCAACCCATTTTTTGAAGGTATTTGTTAATTCAAATCTAGATACACATGTATCTGAATTTGAATCACAGCTCATTCTTTGAAGGTATTTGTTAATTCAAATCCAGATACACCTGTATCTGAATATGAATCCCAGCCCATTCTTTAAAGGTATTTGTTAATTCAAATCCAGATACACCTGTATCTGAATTTGAATTTCAACCCATTTTTTTAAGGTATTTATTCATTCAAATCCAGATACATTTGTATCTGTATTTGAATTCCAACCCATTTTTTTAAGGTATTTGTTAATTCAAATCTAGATACACCTGTATTTAAATTTGAATTCCAATTCTATTTTTATGGAAAGAAATCTGTCATTTTTCGTTCATATGGTTTCACCCAAATCAAAACCCTAAAATTTAAAGTTTTTAGAAATATGTTAGGTCGGAGAGAAGATTTAATGGTGTCACCTTTTGTGGGATTCAGTTATGAGGTTTAATTTGAATATTAGTTAGTTAGAATTTATTTTTAAAATTATAAGAAGGGTAGTCTTGTCATTGTCATTTTAGTAGTTAGAAAAAGTCAAATAGGAAACCAATAAGAGAGTGCCACCTATTGGGGCTCACAAATGGGGCTTAATTTCTGGGGCCTAGGTAGCAACACCCTAAAAATAAATAGTATGTATTTGGAGAATATATATATATAAAGAAAAACCCTAAGCCTTTTTTGGTAGAAAAATAGATGTGAAATAGGGGTGAATAGAAAAAAAAATTTGTTTTTTTCAATAAACAGATTAGTATAATTATGCTTGAATATATGAAAATAAACTGGTATTAATATTACAAGTCATCTTAATTGTGTTATTTCACACAATCTATTAAATTAATATAAATCAGATGCACACATGTCAAATTATTTATTTATATTTATAAATTATTATCCATATCCACAATTTACTTTTTATTCCAAGGTCAATCAAACAATAAAAACTACATTAATACATATTCCAAAGAGATTAATTAAAAACACAACAAAAAATGTCAACTATCCGAAGTCTAGATTCACTCTTACTACTCAACAGAGCAACAAATCATACCCGATGATGTATTAGACCTCCTGTCAAAGGATCAGGTCCAGACCAGGACCCGACCCGATTTTAGACCCGATTAAACGTGTAATTTACTCGAATCGGTAGATGCAAACATAAAATTAAGTCGGGTTCAGGTTCACCCCGACCTAATCCTATGGACTCAAGACCCGACTGTTTTATATATAAAAGCTCATTACAAGAACTTGATTGTTTAATATGTAGTAAACTGAGTAATACAATGTGCTTGTGTAACTTTAGTTAACTTATTTTAGTGTTTTAGACAATTAACTTTTGAATGTGTATAATTTGGTTGATTTATTGCATAATTTATCTTAGGTATTGTTGTAGCTTGTAAGACTTTAAAAAGTAAATTTAGTTTTTATATGTTTGTGTTAATTTGTTTTAATTGGTCCGACCAAGTCTGGTCTCTCCTTGTCCGACCTATGCTTATCAACGAGTCGACCCGAATCCGATTCAGACTCGATAAAAAAAAGAAAATATCCGACCCAAAGAACTTGGACCGGACCGGTTGACAGGCCTAATCAGACCGTTCAGAATAGTGTCCACCGGTTGATCGGTCAGGATCAATTTTCACAAACCCAGGGCCCGGCGGTGATTTCGTCTTTCCATTCTCTAACCCTCGAAAACCGGAATCAAAACCCGGAAGTCATCCCCATCGTCCATTACCCAACCATCGGTGGTCCTAATCTGTCCACGTGTCGGAGGAGCATAGCGAGCGGAATAAACGCTGTTTTGTATGCATGGACAAGTGGAGATAACAAACGACCCGAAGAAATCTCGCCAAAACAGAGACAATGCGGAATTTTACAATCAAACCGTCATAACTTTTGAATGTGTATAATTTGGTTGATTTATTGCATAATTTATCTTAGGTATTGTTGTAGCTTGTAAGACTTTAAAAAGTAAATTTAGTTTTTATATGTTTGTGTTAATTTGTTTTAATTGGTCCGACCAAGTCTGGTCTCTCCTTGTCCGACCTATGCTTATCAACGAGTCGACCCGAATCCGATTCAGACTCGATAAAAAAAAGAAAATATCCGACCCAAAGAACTTGGACCGGACCGGTTGACAGGCCTAATCAGACCGTTCAGAATAGTGTCCACCGGTTGATCGGTCAGGATCAATTTTCACAAACCCAGGGCCCGGCGGTGATTTCGTCTTTCCATTCTCTAACCCTCGAAAACCGGAATCAAAACCCGGAAGTCATCCCCATCGTCCATTACCCAACCATCGGTGGTCCTAATCTGTCCACGTGTCGGAGGAGCATAGCGAGCGGAATAAACGCTGTTTTGTATGCATGGACAAGTGGAGATAACAAACGACCCGAAGAAATCTCGCCAAAACAGAGACAATGCGGAATTTTACAATCAAACCGTCATAACGGCCAGGTGGACACGCGTCCACCTCCTATTGGTCAACCCCCGCGAACCGCCTATATCAACCCATTCGCATTTCGCCATTGTTAACCTTCACTTCTTGTTTTGGTTTTCTGGAGATCTTCGATTCGCGTCTTTTAGAGAGAGAGAGAGAGAGAGAGGTGTTGCAATGGAGGGGGTAACAGTGTCGGAACCGCCGCCGCCACCGCCGGCGATGAAGGGAGGGGCCGACGGGGCGGTGAAGAAGACGAACAGGATCCAGGTCTCGAACACCAAGAAGCCCCTCTTCTTCTACGTCAACCTTGCCAAGGTCTTTCTATCTCTCTCTCTTCTTTTTAGGGTTTCAAGAGTGTGAGATCTCTGTTTGGGTATTTGCAGAAGTACATGCAGCAGCACGATGAAATCGAGCTCTCTGCGCTCGGGATGGGTAAGAGAGAACCAAATTCCGTGACAAGATTTCTTGATTGTTCGTCTGTTTCATATTTGTTTCTTGGTTTTTTTTTTTTTTTTCAAAATGGGTTTCCTTTGAGAAAAAAACCTTGGAATCTTTTTAAATCTTGAATTATCTGTATGAAAAATCTTGAAGACTTGAATTTGGATTTCAAGATTTCTTTGTCGTTTTGTTTGTGCAGATTTGTTTCTTGGGTTTTTTTCGTTTGAAATCCATGAAAAATCTCCGTAAAAAACGGAAGAATTGAAGTTTCTTCATTATTTGTTTGTTCAGGATTCAGATTTGTTTTTGGGGTTCTTTGTTCAAGATGGGTTTCCTTCAAAATACATGAAAATCTGTCTGCAAAAAATATGCACATGACACTTATATATAGGAAATGAAAAGATTCAAGATTTAAGATTTCTTGATTGTTTGTTTCATATTTGTTTCTTGGGTGTTTTTCAAGATGACTTTTCTTTGAAATACATGAAAATCTATGTTGGAAATCATCATATTCAAGATTTCTTGACTGTTTGTTTCTTTTAGTTCATTTTTGTTTCTTGGGTTTTTAGGATGAGTTTCCTTTCCTCAGGAAGGAAAACGTGCTTTAACACATAATTATCTGGATGCTTGTGTTGAAATGATGGATGGACATGTATCTTGTTTGTTATTCTAATTAGAAAAAAAATTGCGAGTTGGCTCGAGAAATAAAGCTGAATAGATGGAATATAAACCATTGATTCATCATTCATCTGGGTTTTGTTGATTTTTGACGTTGTGTTATGTTTCAGCTATCTCCACCGTCGTCACCGTCTCCGAGATTCTGAAGAAGAGTGGCCTAGCTACTGAGAAGAGTCAGTTCATTCTCTGCCCCTGTCTAACTGTCCCTTCGGGAACCCTAACAACTAAATCTAAAATGGGGTTTTTTTATTTTTTTTTGCGGTTGCAGAAATCTTGACCTCAACCGTGGACATGAAGGATGAAAAAAAAGGCCGCCTGATCTCAAAGTCTAAGGTCAGTATGCAAAATGAAGGATCAGAAGAAAACATCCCAAACCCCATATATGTAGTTCTGAATGGAATTAATGGCTGTTCTTGACTGTAGATTGAGATACTGCTAGGGAAAACTCAAAGTTCTAAAGAACAGACCGCAACAAATGCTGAACAACAATCTGGGGTGACAAAAGACAAGGCAGGGACTGGGGAAGGCAAAGAATGACATCATGGCCTTCATCTTCAAAGGTGGTTGTAGAGATGGTAGGTGTTTTTGTGTTTCTGTTCTGCTTTTCTGTATCTGTATAGATCAGAGGTAGTTGACATTTAACAAGGTCAAAAGAGTAGAGAGGCTCAGTAGATGCCCATACTTTTCCTGTCCCTCATTGTAGCATATTTGTGTTTTTTGTTACATCAGATGAACACTTTATGACCATTCTACAAAAGCAAGAATGAATTGTGTTGAATGATCTCTGAGAAAGGAGAGAATAAGAGGTATTAAACAATGTATTTGTTAGATGACTTGAATTTTATCTTTTGAATTAGTAGTTCACATGCATTCTGCATTCACCAAAGAGGAATTCTAACTGACAAAAGTGTCACCTCTTGTGTTACACTAAGAATTTATTCCTGTTCATGTTTCCCATTGATGATGTTTTACAAATACAGACCAAGAATAGAATGCAACAGAATTTTATTTAAGAGACAGTTTACCCATTGTCACTGCTAATACCTTAACCCCATTGGCAATGTCTTCAATCGAGGCATATTCTTCAGGCTTATGGCTGTAACCTGCAAATCATTGAATGAAAGATAACCGGTAGAGTGAAATGGTGGAGGAATAATATGTTAACGATGCAATAATGAGAAACAGCATTGTAGAGGTCACAGTTTTCTTCGAGTCTAGTCTGAAGTGGAATTGAAATTTTTGAATGAGAATAGGTGACAGAAAAGGGAACGAGGGACTTTTGTGGTTTTCTATTTTTGCCCTGCTAATTTTATAGTAACGGAATTCTTCATGCATTATACATACACGTGATTAAATAGGATTATTAGTTGAAATACATGTGGGAGGATAGTTATAGTGCAAACCTTTGTAGCATGGGATAAATATCATTCCCATTGGAGATATTCTGCAAACACAAATAGGCAAGCAAGGTTAGCTGTTTTCATTCACATAGAGACAGGACGTAAAGCAAATTCAATCTTGAATCATGACATTCATATAACATTCATTCACAGAAGCGCTAATTTTTGAACAGCATAAAACAGGTTACACTTGACATCAGACACCAGAGGGCACCATTCAAATATTATAAGTAATGGAAGATCACTATTGAATGTGAAATGACTTTGAGTTTATGAAGGATGAGGTCATGAAGCAAGATGAACAAAGTCAATTTGAAAATCTAGGAAAATTAGTTGTTTCGGATTAAAAGGACAATTTGGCTGGAAAAAAAAATCTTAAAACGAGGGGATTATAAGATAGCTTATAATTCCTTACCTGGCCATGAACAAGGAGTCATGGTAGGCTCTACTAATCATAAACTTGTGACTGAGATTCAGCTGTTGGGATGCAAATTGCATTGCCTCTATGACTGATTTGTCAGACAAGGCTGGTGGATCTTTGTTGACAATCCTGAATTCTGATAACTCAACCTTACACTTCTCTGCTATTGCAATAGCAGATAGATGAACTTTTTCAATCACAGTATCCCTTCTACTCTCATCAATGTCTCTTGTATCTGCACAAGAATGAGATCATTTTCTAAGTTTCTAATATTTACACAACAATCAAATAATCAAAGCTTGGTAGAGAAACAAAATTAGTGAGATGAGTTCTTTGGTGCATTGATTTACATTTATAAGCTGCTAACCATGTGTTTTTATGGAAAGGGTTCGTTCTATGTGTCCAATTGTCATTGCTGCAAGTAATATGGCCTTGGATGTCTTCACACTTTATAAACTCTTCATGTCTTGAAATAGATTAATTGTAATAGGAGTCACATGGAAAAATAGATACCTAATTAGGAAAAGCATAAGCACAACTAATAATATGGCAAATGACTTGTACAAAACATAAACTATGCAAACAAGTTCCTTATTTGATAGTGAAATATCCATTCATGTTAATTATTTATTGATGTGTGGCTCAATTCGAACATCCATTAGTGTTAAGTAGTTGAGTTGGGACAACTTATTGACCTGGTTGATTGAAATCGAATATCCATCTAGTGTAACTGGGATAACTTATTGACTAGTTGGTTGAAAGCACACATCATGTTATTTCTTCATGTTGGTTTAAATCAAACAACCTTTTATGTTAATTGGTTTAACTGGGGAAACCTATAGACTTGTTAAAGTCGAAAATACATGGTGTGATAGTAATTTGTAACAGAGAACATGAAGTGGCCCACAAGAAAGTATAACATGAAGCAAGCTATGTCCCATAAACATGTTAATGCTACAAAACCTGATCTGAACCTCAATTTGTCATGCAATTCATACTATTACTAGCAACACTCTGCATTGGGTAGTCAGTGACAGGATTCACAAAGAAACTGACAATGGATTATAGGGATATATAATGCTAAAATGGGTAGAAGAAGGATAATAAGCAGTAATATGCCCATTTTTCATAGAAACAATTTTATTAGCAACATTTTAAGCCATATAGGTGCAAGCAGTAATCAATTAAACTATTTACAACCAATTTTTTTAAAAAAAATAACAAAATTTTGCCTAGTCACGGGTAAGAAATTTATCAAAGCAATCGTAATAGCTAAAGAGATGATACAGACCGATTTCTACATGAGATTTACTTGGGATGCTGTTGATTGCTCCTGGATGTAGCTCCATGATACCTTGCACAAATAACAGTCTTAGAACTGCAAGATCCGAAATAAACTGGAATTGTTTACAAAATATAAAATTCTTAGCCCGTCTTTAAATGTTGGTATATCAGCAACATTCTTATCAAAATGATATGCGTTAGCAAAAAATTCAAAGCCTAAAAAGAGCTTCAACTCTATTTATGATATTACCCTCAAAAGTTAACAAGATTTATATAATGATTTACTTAAATACAAAAATATCTGGATAAATACCTACAGTACCAACGGTGTCCACAGATCCTGAGTCCAAAACATGCTTTTCAACAGCTAGTGCTAACTCTGCAGCTGCCAACCCTGCATCATTCCTGTTTTACAATCATGCAACGAAAAATTATTATATATTTTCTGATAAACCACATGCATGTGTGACATAATTGAGTATCTAAAAACAGTAACATGCATGAGAAACTTTTACTTCCTACTAGAAAATGAGGAATGTCTTGATGCAAATATAAGAAAATGTTCTTCATGAGAGAAAAAAGAAATGCATTATGCATTATCCATAAGTTGCATGAAAAAATTGAAATATGCTAGTAAACAAAAAGGAACTTTTGTAGGCCCTCTTGCATATAAATCTCAGTTCATTTTAACGGCTTGTTGAATATTGATATCAATCGTGGGGATTATACGGTGAACAATTGAAATTAATCAAATAATTAACCAGATTGAGTCATGTCAATTGGTAAATTAATCATCACTACTTTGCCCCAGCTATTAGGGATAGGCTAATTATGTGCTTGTTGTCAACCAAATGCAACATAAGGTAAAAGCACCAATCTGCTCACAGGCATGGTATTGAGTTTTTAACAGTTGACCAAGAGGTTGGATGCATTTAGCATGAAATGTTTAAAGATGGTTGCTCTGCAGAGGAACACAAATTGAAATGAAATATAGAAATTTTCAGATCTTTTAAGAACTTCATTTGATATGCAGCAGACTTTGAATTATGTGTATAACAATTTCCATTAATAATATGTGTGTCAAATGATCAACACTTGAAGGTAACATCTAAACCTCTTGCATAATACAGATTCTTAGATATTAACAATATAATACAGGCAAAAAAGGTAGCAATATTTGAAACTAGTCCTAAAAAGTTCTCTCTGAAAATCTTAAACAACAGGTGTTTATCTCTGTCTCAGGAGGGAGGGGGAGAGGGGGAGGGAGAGGGGGAGGGGGAGAGGGAGGGGGAGGGAGAGGGAGACATATTTTATGAATGAAAGTATCTCAACCTATATGGCATGAGGACAGCTCCCGCGTGACCTCCATTTCCTTCAAAATCCACCTTAATACTTGCAGGCGCAGCAATTGCAGTTACAATACCAATGGAAATACCTGCATTGGAACTCATCAATAATGGGAAAATAAATTTAATGTAGGCATATAGCATTATAGATTCACTTTAGTAAATACCTTCTTCTTCTAGTATAGGACCCTGCTCTATATGCAACTCTAAGAAAGCAGAATAATGTCCTTCTTTCATGAATACACTGGAAAGATCTTCTTGATCTTTAGCATAACCAGCAAGCCTTGCAGCGTTGAAAAAAGAGATGTTTTGGCCATCAACTGTTTTTTTGAGAGCTTCAGAAAGTGCTTGACTTCTTGCCAATAAGCGGCTGCAGAACATGAAATATGATATTATTTTAAAACATTAAAATTTGGGGATGGGCTATTCAAATCATATACATGAGTTACTCGCATGACCCAGAATTGAGGTCCCTATACAATGAATATTGAATAATCAACAATTAACAGTCATTATGTTCTTGTCTTCTGAACTAAAGATAAAACTAAAGGTAACTGAGTTCAAATAGAAAATTGTGGACGTCCAGACCTTCCCAAGCAACTGATTCCAAAACGTGTTGGCTCTTCTGACGTGAACAAAATCACCTCCAATGATCTTTTAGGTTCAAAACCAGACCTGTTAAACAAAGAAGATCACATCAGTATCTAGGGAGTATTTTATGTACAAGTACATATAGAAAAACCATATACACCACTAAGGTCCTATTTGAAAGAACAAAAACACACAATGCAGCAGATTAGCACAAGAAATGGTGTTTAAGCACATTATGATGAACAGTCAAATTTGTAATTTTGGCATAAAACTTTTGAGAATTATTGAGGTGGAATGCATTTGGGAATATAAATTCTTAATCATAAAATTGGCTTTTCTCCATTAAATTTTGAATTAATTGTTACAGTATTATATTAGAAAGAGTGTTTTTTTTTTTTTTTGAAGAATGGTGCTCCCAGATCCCTTGACCTCTTTCACAAAGGTAGGAGGTGCTTGCCGACTTAATCAAAGCTCGGTTCGCTATATTTGAAAGAGTTACAATGAGTTATGAGTCAATGAAGGATGATTATGATCATATGTATTTCCATTGGGGAGATTGCTTTGGAGAAGTAAACAATAATGGAGAGAAAATTGGACTGAAGAGAGTTTCCTTGATTTAGAGATAGACTCACCATTTAATGGTAATGACATGCTCCAAGGAGGAGGAGACAAAATTTTGGAAAGAAATGGAGCAGGCTATTCATGAGGGGAAAAAAAAGATGAAATCAAAGCAGGATGTACATTAAGGATTTTAGTTACCAAAATTATGAATGCAAAATTTCCATCATATTACATAGATCCTACTTGAATTCTTCAAGCTCAACTATATTCAATTTTGTAGCGTCGCCATCAACTTAGCTGCATAACATGTTATTCCAGTGTTGCATAGATTAGGTACATATATTTTGTTAGTTTCACTCCCTTTTGACACTACCAAGTACATCCAGAAAGAACAACACACCTTCTCAGCACATTAATTGCTTCTATTGCACCCAAGACACCAACTACTCCATCATATTTTCCAGAATATGGGATAGCATCAATATGAGAACCTGTTGCAACTGCTGGAAGTTCTGGCTCACTTCCTTCCCTGCAGGGAAAAAGGAGGTCAGTTTGATGATCTGATTTCGGCACATACCATTAAGAAGGTAGGCCTTATATCATAAATAATAATATCCATGGAATCTGACCTATATTGGATGAAATATAGAATTTTAAAGACAAAGATGCTCTATCATATTGCATGTTCAATTCGAACAAACAAGCCAATAACTTTCCACTGTTGCTTTATATATTTAAAATATTTATATATGGATAAGAAATTCATATTTCCAGTTGAAAGTATCAAATATCCCCATTTTACACTTTAGTGTCCTTACTTTAACGGATCTGCAAGAATTTGATCCATGACTAAGCATCTCCCATTTCCCAAATTACTAACTGTTTTTCTTCTTCCCAAGCAATAATATACCACCCTTTGATTAGTGGATGTTTTCACAACATTTAAAACAACCCAGTTTCCAGTCTCATCTTTCTTCAAGTCTCCTCATTTCCATTTTACTGTTCACTGATAACAATATGTTGATGAACTTCATAATCTGATCAGGGAGGTCATATTACATGCCAGTGTATCACAATTTCCTGGCATATTTATTGCATTGATAGGGTTTTTCTAACTATACTTACATCTTCCCATTCATTATTTTGTTTAGTTTCTATGTTGTTCCCATATTTGTCATGGTAGGTACATAAAAGATTCATTTGACATGCCAACATACATAAAAGAATGGACGCATTCTAAGACATTCTAAAGTCCAAGTCATGAATAATATATCACCCCTTTATTTCTACTGCTACACAATAAAAGGACGTCAGTCATTTTTGACATGTTTCTCACCAGCGACCAAAAATGTTACCCACAGCATCTTCATGAACAGAGAGACCAGAACGCCCCATCAAGTTTTTGATAAACCTGACATGGGAAAAAAAAAAGATGACATCAGACAACATTTTTAGATACAACACATACATGCACATCATTTTCTTTCTTCTAATGAGATTAAAGACTCGCATTTGTGTTCAATACCAACTATAGTATTAATACCGGTTCGTAATGTATGATGCATGATTATCACTGCAACACCAAAACTCATAGACAAGCTGTTTAAAATTGGACTGGATACCCATCATCAGATTCCATGCACTAGATAACAGTTTTTTCAAACTTGACATTTAGCCTTTCATTCAAAGATATTCAGCTCCAACATGCAATATTTCAACAGACATATTCGTTCAAAGTGAATGTCCATATCTTCCATCATAAGAAGGCTATATATCCTTGCAAAGTAGGCTACAAGAATCAATGCCCAAATAGAAACTTGTACTAGTCATCCATAATCACAAACAAAGAGTGAAATGAAACTGGTAACCCCTAAATAAACATACCTTCGAGCCAATACATCCTTCTCGCTGTACAAGATGCGAGTCACAGATGGCGCGGGAGTGTCAGAGAAAGTCGATAGTTCATCAATCTATGCACAAAAAGGCAACCCAATATCAATCCAACAATTCCATCTAACCACAACAGTAACCCAACTGCAAAAATCAAGTCTTGGCTTAAAATATTCTCCACAAACTTTCAGTTTACAAGAAAAACTACTAAAATTCATAATTCAACTAAATAACAATAAAAATCAAGCCTTTTTTGAGTTGTTCACAAAATTCATAATTCAATAAGCTCATAATCATATCGAAGGTTTAAATGGCGTTGGAGTGTGAGACAAATTAAGTCGAAAGTTCAACAAGTTATCCACCAAAACACACACAACCCAATATCAATCCAACAATTCCATCGAACTGTAACAGTAACCCAACTGCAAAAATCGAATCTTCTTTTCAACAACTCATACACCAAATCAAATCTTTTTCACAAAATCAATGACCAAGCTCAAAATCACACAAAGCATCTCATTCTTGATATGGGTATCTTCTCTACCTGTCTCTGCAAGCTCTCCGAATCGACAGACAGAGAAGATGATTGGGGGTCTGAATTGCACGATTGGGTCTCCGTTGTTGGGTACCCAGAGAACTCCTCCATTGTCTTCTTTGTTGGGTCTTCATAGCTTCGAATGGTGGTTGCGAAGAAGAGGAGGAGGAGAGAAACGATGATTGGAATCTTTGAAGCCATGGAAAGGGAAGTGAATGGTGTCATTGGGAGTCCCCACTACGGGAACCATTTAAAGCACCCGAATATTGGCCGTATCAGTCCCGAAAACCGATACGACCGATTCGCGGAAAGTGAGCCCATGTGACGGCGCTCCTGCACGCACGTGAATGCACCGACAGCCAACAAAAAATTTCAGTTTACCGCGTTGGGATTGAAAAACTTGATTGTAAATTCGTTTGTGATACGGATCTAAACCTCGTATATGAATCAATCTGACTATTACATGGACTTTGGTTAAGATTTTATGTTATAGTTTAATCTAAACCTGAGGCCCCATTTGGGACCGCGGCAAAAAAACTGTGCATGGGTAAGCAGGGAGTGTTAGAGGAACGTAGTTTTCACATCATCTCAAATGTGAGAAAAATAAGTACAAACAATATTTTTGTTATGCTATCGCAGATGTCAAAGTGTTGTTTGGATTCACGGTAACGGTACACGATGTTCACCACCGTAGATCCAAACGGAGCATAAATATAATTCAGATGAAGTTTAAATTGTAGGGGTCAGGTCAAACCCAGTAGTAAATTTAAAGGTTTTTGTCAAATTTAAACTATTTTATCTATAAAATTTGAGTTGTTTAATTTTTTTTCTAAAATGTATCTTTCTTGTAGTTTCATTTCATTTTCTATTTTTATCCAACCATAGTCTCTCATCTTCGTCTTATTAACTTTTGCGCTAATGGTCAAAGAGTTCGGATTGTAAAATGGCATCATTTTGAAGTCATATATGAACTCAAGTCAAATTTAACATAAACCAAATCAAACCTGAGTTCGGGTTGAACTCGAAACAAACCCGATGCGCTAGGTTGAGATTGAAATTTAGTCTGATACAACCTATTGAGTTGCAGTCCTAGTAGATGATAAATAAAAAATTGATCATCTTCATTTTTTCTTGTACGCACGACAAATGTGAATTTAAAATGTGCACAAGAGATGCAAATGAATTTGTATTTTGTGAAAGGAGATGTACAAAATAAATAAATTTCAATAGATCTTGAATTTTCATATAACCCATATAAATTTCATAAAGTGCGGGGATCGAGCCCATTTTTCTTATATTATTTCATAATCAGGTGTTTCTATTTACACTCTTCTTTTTCTACCTCCGCTTTATGTTGGGTGTGCAAGAGGAGAAAGAAGAGGAGGACAAGGCGGGGCAGGGTGAAAGAGGACATCAGAACAAATATTAGCTTCACCATCATGAGATTGACCTGTTTGTCATCCAAGTCCATCTCATACTCCTCCTCCTCCCCTTACTCCTCCTTCGTTGGGAAGCTTTCTCCCTTATCTGTCTCCTTCGCTCTTTCATTGCCAGGCCAGTAACACTTCACCTAGGTCTATTCTACCCCACCCCAACCCCTTCTCCATCTCTCCTTTTTCTCCACCTCTTCTTGCACACCAACAGAATCCATTTTATTTAGGGGTGTCTAAAGAGCATCATTTATTTGGGATGGGTGTGCATAGTAGACACACCCTTCGTAAATCGTAATCGGAGCATCCAATAAAACGGATCCATGACCGGATACACCACTCTCTTCGTCTCCTGCACCTACACACGGGTGGCTCTATTTGCCCCTCTCGAAATTAGGTGCACCCCCCTCTTGTGTGCTCCCCTCTCTAAAAAATAGGATTTGTGTGCTCCCCCCTAATCACTCGATAGAAATGACTTCCATCGACACCTAATCAGTTGATTGATAGGTTCGACACTCACAATGTCGATAGAAATAACTTCCATCGACACCTAATCAGTCAACTGATATGTATTAAATTTAAAATGTTTAAACTGATCAAATCGACACATGAAATGTCGACATTTTATGAATCTGTAGACACTTTAAGTGTCGACAGATTTGAAATTTCTGACATTGTTGTTGAAGTCGGCTCCATCTCCTGAATCCATCGATACTCCGAGTATCGACAAAAATCAATTCAGTTGACACTTGATCAGTCGATTTTAAATCGGGTGCAACTTTATTAGAGGGGGGTGAATAGAGCGACCCATACACACACAGAAGGGGGAGGAGAGAATCCGCGACATAGGGAGGTGTTCATCGACCGTCGGAGGGAGGCGGCAATGGCGGCGAAGCAGATGGAAGAGATACAGAGGAAACTCGCGTTCCTGAAATACCCCCGCTCGGACGCCCCCGCACAGTCCCTCCTCTTCGCCGGCATGGAGAGATACGGCCTCCTCGAGTGGCTCTTCTTCAGGTCCCCCCCCCCCCTTCTCTCTTTAAATTTCGATCTTGATTCGTCACGGAGAGGTTCTGAATTGTTGATCTTTTGTTTTTTGGAGGGATTTGAATTATTCAACTGGGATTGCGTGGACATGCATTGCTGTTTAGGGTTTTGTTTGGGTTTTGCATTTTTGGGAGAGGACTTTATGATCGTCTGGTAGAGATGAATAGGAGATGAATTATTGAAGTTGAAGTTGCAATTTTTAATTAGTTTAATTATGTCAAGTAATATGGATAAAAAGGGGTTTACTTTGACATAATGGAAAGTTGATGACTGAAAATTAGAGGATTTTATGAAGTGGGTTGCGAACAAGGAAATGAAGTTTTTGGGGTTTGAACTTTGAATTATTGAAGTTAATATTTTTAGTTCAATTATCTCATCTAATGTGGATAAAAGAGGCTTATATTTAGGTTGAAATAATTTAAAGTTGGTGACTGGAAATTAGAAGATTCTTTCTGCTGCAATTGTTGGGAACAATGAAGGGGTGATGATGAGTTTTTGATGTTTGAACTGTTGAAGTTACAATTTTATCTCAATTATGTATGTAATGTGGATTAAAATTGGTTTAGATTTACTTTGAAATAACTTATAGTTGGTGAATGAAAATCAATAATACATTGTTGTGGGAGTTATGATTGTGGAAATATCATTGTTTGCATGCTTTGCGTTTATTGAAACCATTTTTGTATTTATTCTATAAAACTTTTGTACAATTATTTTTAGTGAACTGACATGGATTTTGTTGGATAGGATCTTAGGTGATAAATCCATGTAATGTGGATCAAAAAGATTTGGATTCATGTTAAAATCATTTAAAGTTGGTGTTACATTGTTGTGGGAGTTATGATTGTGGAAATAATATAGATGCTTTGCTTTTATTGAAGCCATTTTGCATGTATGCTGTATTAATTTTTTTACAATTATGTTATGTGAATTAGACATGGTTTTTTGTTGAACAGGCTCTTAGGTGATAAATCTCCATTCACCCAACCAAGCCTGCAAGGTGAAGGAATGGACCGTGATGAGGAGACAGCCCGAATTCAAAGTAAATCTATCTACTTACAATATTCCTTTTTAGCTTAGTTTCTTTCTTAACTTCAGCTTTATCCTGTGATTGTGCAGAATCTTCTGGCTACTTATATAATTTCAGTTCAGATGTTATCACTGTTGGTGTTTGTTTTGCATCTCATTTCTGTTTGAATCTGTTCCTTTTTTATATATAAATGATTGATTTATCAGCAAGACTTACAAAAAAGAAATCTTGTTGAAAAGCTTCATCATGAGCCACTCGTATAATATTGTCTACTTCACTCATTATTCCAATTCACCTCTTATAAAATTTAATTACAATTAAGCTTTTGTTTGTCCTTTATCGAATTCCCTTTCATAGCAAAGCGATTTTTCCAAACAAATTACCTCCTGATATTGGGTGTGTAGTCCTTTCATAATAAGAAGAATATATTTGAAGGTCTCTCAGCGCGTGGCAGTTGTTTCTCTTCCTGCTTTACCAATCTTGTGTAATTGCAGTTTTCCCTCCAAAATTAGTCGACCCACATAAACAGCAATTTCCTGCTGAGGCCTGTTGAAGGAAGCACTCATGCCAACCTACTTGATGGTTCACACACATTTAAATCACACTTTGAATGATTACATAAAGCTCCCAAATTTTCATTCAACCAAGTTCCCCAATAAGCAGCTTACATGTTTGTCATTGGAGATTAGTTTTTTAGATTCATAGATAAATTATATTATATATATTTGTGAATAAAAACAGGGAATAAGGAACAACATGGTTAAAGAAGCTCATTGATGCCAATATATGTTGTTTGTCTTAATGGTTTTGAGCTCATGTGTTGATGCAAGCCTATTACACCAAGTTTCATATATCCATTTACAGCATTTGTAGGTTGGTTTTTTCCTGTGATATTGTTGTGTATATTCTTGTAGGTAACAAACTCATATTTTCGCAGATTTGGCAGAGATAGCAAAGTTTTTGGGAATCACATCTATGGTTGATACTGAAGCCATCCAGGCAAGTTTTTAATCCTTCGCCACGATAATGAGAGAGGAGAAAACTGTATCACATGTTCCTTTACCTATATATGAAGTTTGATATGCAAATCAAGTATAATTTCAGCCTTGCAAATTTTTTTGTTAGATAGCTGTGGGACTTGAACCCATTGATTACGGATTCTGTTGTCAACCGTTGGAGGTATGGGTCAAGCCCCAATGTCTAGCCTTGCAATTGATTTTCAAAAAATTGAATTAACTATTTGGTTTTTTTATTTTGTTGGTCCATGCCAAAGCTCCATGCTGTCACTTCTCCAAGACCTTCATTGTTGTTTCTTTGAAGTGAATTCTTATTAGGAATCATTTCATAATTCATCTACAGACTACACATGACTAATTTTGAAACTGAGGGGGGTGTTAGAAGGGTTACCTCTTCCAAGGGGTCCTTTCATTGACCCAAGTGACATATTGTATGACAATCGACAATAGTAAGGCACTCGACAAATTGGAATTTGAGCATCGAATGACAAGTCTATCTATGCTTTTCATTCAAAATCCAGCAATGCCCTCATCTCCTCACTTTTAATAATTAGTTAGGAAAAAAACAGGAAGAAAGAATCAAGGAAAGAGTGAACTATTCTTCTTAATGGTTTTCAGTGATCATGTGAAATTCGTATGCTACTTATTACAGGGAAGAGGTAGCTATGAAGAGCGTGCCGAGATGCTTCATCTTCTTGTGATCTAGTAGAAGCAAGCTGCTATGCTGACAATCCTGAGTGGAGGTTTTGCTTGCTGCAGTTGATTATTGTTCAGAACTTCTTGGTTTTTTTATATCTAAACTATGGATTGTGTTCAGTGTTGATGATCAGGTAGCAAAGGACATACAACTAATTGATTCAATTGCCGAGAAACAGGCTCAAATTTTCTCCGAGGAGTGTAAACTGTTTCCTGCAGATGTACAGATTCAGGCCATATATCCACTGTAAGCATTTATAAGATCTCTTAGCAGACAAATAAAAGAAAAAAAGCTGATAAAACAATATTGACAAGGAAAAGAAGAAAAAAAAAGAAAAATAAAGAGGCATGTTGTGCGTCTTATGCAACTTTAGTCAAGAGATCAGCAAAAAACAGATTCATTGGTTCCTCTTGTTATGCATTAATAAAATTGGAATTAAACATATCTATTATGAAAATAATTATCTCCTCTAGGGAATTTCGCATAAATGCTTTTATTAACCTATTGTGAACAGTTGCTTATTTTGTGACTTGTACATCTGATTGTTTTCTGCTTTGTTGTGATGGAAAACCATGAACATTCTTACTGTGCTTTCTTGTATTTGCTATTGTTGGTTGAAATGGTCAGCATTTTACAATCCTCCTGATGCAGTTCTATGCCTGGCTTGCTAATTTATTATTATTTTGAAAAGAAGTAGGTGATCTTTATTAATAGAAAATCTGGCTTGCTATTATTCAATCATGGATTATCCAGACCAGGATATAGTGCAATAATTGGTCTTAAGAACTGGCCACTAGAACACCAAATTTAACAAACATGTAGTTTTTTTGAAGAAAACAAGACCTGTGGAAGTTAATTTTAACTTGAAAAATTGTGTGGTTTTCAAGAAAGCATAACCTTTGTATAATAAAGAAACCTGGTTTATGGGAAATATTTGGTCAGCAGATAATGTGCAGGTCAACAAGAATGAATGTAAAATTTTGAATGTTGAGGGATTTCAACATCTCCTTGACAGCTTGGCGGTTATGACAAATTTGCACTGAAGGGTAAAAATTCCAAGAATCTATATCATTTTGTGCCAACCAGAAGTATCATAATATTTGAATAGAAGATCTTAAGGAAATATTCTTGTGTATCATAATTCATGAAGAGAAGACCTAAGGAAATCTTGTTGCATAAACTATGATAGGGTGAGCATCATTGGAAAACATTGTTCTTGTATCTTATCACACTACTTTGGCAATTTCAGTGGACCTAGATTATTCATTTCTGATGGTTCCATTGATTTTTCTGCACACATACTATTGGTTTTTCATCTTTGGTTATGCATATTGCGTTCCACCATAACCTTGAAATTACATTTTTATTTGTTATGTAAAGAATTTAAGTTAATAAGTCCTTTTCTTTAAATCAAGCTCTTTTGCAGGCCAGATGTTCCTGAATTAGAGTTAAAGCTCTCAGAGAATATGAAAAATTTGTCGAGTTTGCAGCAGAAGGTTCAAGAATTGGCATCTAAAGTTAGTTCTCAACCTTGGCTTTCTGACTGTTTAATATTCAAAGTTTTGAATGTAGACTCTTTGTCGTCCTAGACTAGCTCGGCACCATTGAGGTTGAATTATCCAAAATTTCAAAATCTGATCTTTATTGATGAAGATGAGTTTTTTCCCTTTATTGATCTATATATCGATTGTGTGAATAGTTTTTTTCTTTCTTTTTTCTTTTTTTTTTGCTGAAAAATGGAAAAAAACAAAAATGAAAAAAAATAAAAAAATGGGGAAAAAATATACATATTTATTTATCAAGATGAATGTTTGAGTTGATGTGGTGGAAATGAGAATGTGGGTAGGTTTAGAAAAATTAGGGACCAAAATTTTTTTAAAAAAGTTGGAGAGTTTTTTAAAAATTCCATTTCGAAAGGATGGAATTTGAGCCATTGGGATCCAACGGCTAGTTTTTTTTGAAAAAAATGGAATTTATTTCTGTATACTGGTGATATATAGCGAGAAATTCAAATTCTCATGATCGTAGAGAAATTGGTTTTTTCATGAAAATATCGACATATGATCCGATTTTCACGATTTATTCGAAAAATCAATATGTCATCGATATTTAAAACAATGGAATTATCTATTTTATTTTCATTGAAGGGATAAAAATACCATGCTTTTACATTAATCTGAATCATTGAATGGCTTTAGACCACATAAAACCCTCAAGTCGAACTAAACATTGTCCTCCAATTACTTCAATTTTCACCTATTCTATTTTATCTGAAAAATAATTACCTCGCTCTGCTTTGAATGGGTTAAGGTTCCTCAAAATGAAGTTAACTCTCTCGAGATATCCTTTTCTATTAAAGGTGGGAGCTCACCCAATATTGCAATTTAGAAAAGCCCCAAACAGCAGACAAAAAAAAGCCAAGGAGATGAGCCATTCCAAGACCAATAAAAACAATAAAAGATAATAAAATAAAAGGAAGAGGCGGCCTTGAGTGCATTCTCTTGACATCTATTAATTGACTTCTGATTTGAATTATCCTTCGAGATTGATAAAACAAAGCTTCCATGGGTTGAAAACCAAAACCCTCAAAATTGTTATCTTTTTTCTATGTTGGATGATTTCAGAAATACTGGTATTCCATATTTAGTGTTTATAGAAACAAATCACATATCTGACATTTGTTTACATATATTAAAAAAAGAATCGGCAACACGGAAGTTGTTCAGGTTTGTTTAAAGTAGAAATGATCTAATTCATATCCACTTGTTTTTAAAAGCTTGTATAAGTTCGAGACATTGCTAAGCAATTGTAAATTGTTCGGTTTAACATGACAAAGCCATGGGTTCAAGTTCTGAGAGTGACCACTTTGTGCATAAATGTCCATGTATCATATATATGAGATCCTCTAGGTGATCTGGTGATGACATCTTCTATAAAATAGATGAATGCATCTTTTGGTTGGTATCAGAATTTTTTTTATTATTGACATAATCAATTTTTCTCATGTTGTGTTTTAAGTATAAGTAAAATAAACAATCTTATGCACTGTTGACTGCCCCCTTTAAGCTATATGCTGGCTGCAT
This sequence comes from Acorus calamus, assembly GCA_030737845.1. Taxonomy (NCBI): domain Eukaryota; kingdom Viridiplantae; phylum Streptophyta; class Magnoliopsida; order Acorales; family Acoraceae; genus Acorus; species Acorus calamus. Next base: position 33,235,188 of record CM060863.1, on the reverse strand, counting down.
CCCAGCTTCTTGT
>CM060863.1:33166250-33225175 GCA_030737845.1 Acorus calamus | reverse complement strand
AAAGTATTTAAACACCAAAATTATATATTTTGTTTTATTCCAGGTTATTCTGTATTCAAAAGGAGGCTTAAAAGCTTTTTTTTTTTTTGTACAAAGACGTACCCCCCGTTTGGGGTGGAGAATAAACGTCGGATATGGGAGAATACAGTCGAATAGCCCCCAAACAGCTGTTTATTTGACAAGAATAAACCTTGATAGTTATGTCTGGATAAGCTAGGATAAGGACTGATAATTATTCTCAGAAAAAACTAGAATTGTTTATCAGAGTATCTATACCAATGGATAAAAATACCCTTATCTGTCATTTTAAAAAAATTATTTTACCTAACACTCTCTGCACACATTCCAAAAATTATCACATCTATCATATCATACACACATCTCTCATACTTATTCCCAAACACAAATAATTTATGCAGGGGTATAATTGTCATTTAAAAAGTCATAAATTCTTATCCATCTCTTATCTACCACTTATCCTTACTTTATTCAAGGTGAACCAAACAACAAAAACATCAATTTTATGTTTCCCAATGAGAATAACAGAAAAAAAAATCAAACAAAAATTTACCTATTCAACATGGATTGTTATCTATCCCAGTATAGCTATTAATGGCGAATAACCTTATGTCACACCCCAATCGGGCCCGTAGTGCTTTAAATGCAAGTATGCTATTCAATTTTTTTTTTTTTACGGGGGCATATTTTTCATTAAATAAATGGCATGGTTGCACATAATCCACGTTACTACCTCGCATGTAGTGCTATACCTCGATAACTATCTAATGAGATGTATACTTATAAGTATTTTTTGAAAATATAAATTTTTTTAATAAAGTATAATCACAAGCATCAATTTTATTATTTTTTATAGAACCATGTCTGATCATAAACAATTGAAAGAATTTTTAACCGGAAGTCCCTCTGATTTAAAATAAAATTAAATTAAAAAAAACACGCTTGTGTCTAGCATTTTCCTTAAATAAAACATATACTTGACGTAGATTTTTTTTTCCTTCCTTCTGTCACCTTTCCTGACATTTTGCCTGAAGAAATCCCACGTATTCTCAAATTTGTAAAGGTGGAAGGAATTGTATAATTGTTCAGTTTAAATAAAATATTCTCCTGAAAAAAGAATAAATAAATAATCCCTGTTTTCTATAGGTCATGCTTCCACAACAAGCGCATGGATTTTGATTGGTTCATGCTTCTTCCCTCATTAACCCACAGACCCCAAAAGCTACCACTACCAGACACTGAATCTTATGTTGAGATTAATTTCAGAATGTTATCCATGTAGATTTCATTCACCTGTTAGAAAAAAAGTCTACAGAATATAAACCATCATAGATTCATTACACAAAGAGACAGGTTAACAGCTCTATTAATAAGGCCAACTAATTCACTTGACTTGTATTAACCACCAAACAAAGATTAAGAGCTGTCCCACCGATGAGTTATGTCGATGAATGCCTGAGCATGCGGTGAGCACGCAGATCTTCAGTCAGGCCAGTTATATTTCCTGGTTATGCTGTCCGCAGTGGTGGAGAAACCAATATGACACCATCTCCCCTAACAAAAAGAAATGGCACGTTGCGCTTCGTCGTCTGAAAATATAAGGGGCAAATGCTGGTCAGGCCTCAAATAGGTTAAGAGCATCCGATATCATTAAAACCATGGTCTAGTGAGTCCTTTTCGACTTGATTTCGGTGACTGCTTGGGTGTTTAAATCTTCATAATGGTGAGTCACATAACAAGACCAATAATACATATGAAAAGGGTGCTTGATAGTTGATACACTCGGCCCTAACCTGGTCATACATCCTTGATCTCGTGTAAACTAGATTTAGGCTACAAAAAATATAAACAAGGTATGACCCAACAATTCATTAAAGTATACACTTCATTTTTGTCAAGGTATGTACTTCACTAGACAAGTATATACTTTCATGAAAATTTAAAACATGTTGGGATTACAAAAGTGACTACTGGAATGACCACCCAAAACATTTTACAGAAATTATTAAAATCAATTGAGAATGCAAGATGATAGAAAAGTTAGCATCAGGGAACTCATTTAATAGTGGATTTGCTCCACCAATTATACATTGTTTTTTATGTGCAACTCTAATAGTAGGGTTGACATGCCTTGACATCACATAGGACATGCATGCAAATCACGTAAATGTGTGCTTTCCCATTCAAAATTAAGAAGTCTTATCATTTCCTGTTCCATCTAAAATTTCTTTTTTATGATTAATGATAATGTGATGACATGATAAGATAGCTTTTGTTACCCTCATTTATCAATGATTCCAGATAATCTTCCGCAATCACTGATTTACTTATTTAAAATTATGAGAAACAAATATGGTATAAAGACAGTGAAGAAATAATACTCTATAAATCTTTTAGCTAAATGGCTCTAGGAATACAGTAATTTCATGTAAAATTTTCTTCCTAAACTGAATTCAACAAAAGTTATTCTTTTGGGGCCAAATTATTGGTTTCTGAAAACACAAAAATTCCCAAACCAACGAAAATCTTAGTTTATGTCTTACACTCCTTCCTGGACAAAAAAAAAAACTTAAAGATCCTATGTGTTTCTTTATCCAAATCGAACCCTCACACCTATACAAGCTTGTGCATTCTATACCTGAGTGGCTGAGTATCAGTGGATCACATAAAGAAGGGAATCAATGAAAAGGTCATTCATAGAATAAAGTATTGCAAAGTGTTACAGCAGGAAATAAAGTGATTAAAGCATACCCGAACAATTTCCTCATATGTTTCATCATCAATTTCCACTGTGGTTATGATTTCTTCAACTTCTCCGAGTATCATGTTCAAATGTTGATCATATGCCTGCATAATAAGAACAAGCAGATCAAGAGTTAAAAAATGAATTATTTTAAAATAAAGGTCAGTCGTACATATAGTGGAAGGAACATGCGCCTCAAAGCTCCTAAATATATTCTCCTCCATCACAAAGCCCAAACTGAAAAACCACCTCCCAATAACAAAGATGATTTTCTAGAGCTCAATCCATAAGAACTGGCTCTTATTCTTGGGTTTTCTTAATAACCATAAAAAAAAATTAAAAATAACCATTAACTGAAATTAAATTTAAAAAGGACCATTTAAGCTCCATGTAAACGGCTCGTTAGATAGCCTTCCCATTTTTTTAAATAGGCAGATCCCCAATCCAGGCTTCACTTTGAAAAAGAAAAAAATTTAAAGAACCATGAAACCGGTACCCAAGTACAACAGTTTGCTTTTTACAAGTTGCATGAAATTGGTATTTGGGGTTCCTTCAACCACTGAAGTCAGGAAACTGGTATTTGGGGTACCGGCTCCATATGGATTATACATTAAAAAAAATTCAATCATTTCTCTGTTTAGAAAATGAAATGAAAGAAAAAGAAAAAACAATATGATTCACACACACTAGAATTTTATCAACTGGATCCAGTTTATCCACTTTTTAATAAAGAATCTAGATTGAGGCTCCTGCTTCATGGTTGAATTATTCATCAACTGCATGAAGCTGGTATTTGGTATTTGGATACCAGCTTCACAGCTTTTTTTAAAAATACTGATTTGAAGCTGGGAACTCCAATCCCAACTTCATTGTGGTTTTTTTTTTTAAAAAAAAAAATTCAAAGTAAAGTCAGGATTCACAATCAATACTTCACATACCTATTCAAAAATGGGAAAAACAGAAGAGGAAAAGACCTGGATAATCATCAATGATAAAGACTTCACATGCCTATGTGGCAGTCAGATAATAATTTTTTTTTCAATTATGAGATGGAGAGAGACAACGAAGACACAGAAATTAGCATTATGTGATTTGCAAAATGACACCGTATTCTTTTGTGTGTGTAAGCGTGATGTAGGGCATTACCAAATTATGTACATAACAACCCACAAGGTGTCACCGGTATGACATGTACAACCATCAATTTAGAAGTGAAGATGAAGATAACTCTAAAAGATTTAGTTTTGGTATTAGTTTTCAAGTAAAATTTTATGCAGAAAACATCTAGTTGACTCTTGGTTTTAGTAAAAAAAATGATTAACTTGTGGCCTCATCCAACTTGCCAAATTACTTGACTTTGTACCTGTTTGAGATATACTGAACCTGTTACCAAACAAATCTTCAATCACTCCGAGTAAAAACGGCAAGTTGCAAATTGAATTGGCAAATTTTTAAGCCATGGTCCAAATACCACATGTTACAGAGAATCGGAAAGAAGGAAATGCAAAAGATCTCATAACAAGCAAAACCTCTCTACAAATAGCAATTACTGCAAAAACAAGTACAAGGGACCTGCTCCAACAAGGGAGAATCAATGAGGAATTGCAAAACTGTGCAAACTGAAAGTGAAATGGCCGAGTGATATTTAATTTCCATTACAGCATCATTGGAAATTTAGGACTAAATATCTTCAAGAATTAGATAGGTCCATATGGGACAATGACTGATATCCTTTCTTAACTATATAGGCCAAACTGATTCCTTTGAAACTGAATTGCAGGTACTATTACAGTGTATAAGGTGATGCCTTAAAGGGGACTTAGGTAAGTAGGTAACATGATCTGATTGGGTAACAGAGGCGCATCCAATGAACCAATGAGTTCATGTAAAACTTTGTGCAATCTGACTGCAGAAATTTTACACACAGAAAAATGGAAAATAAAGTGGCAGATGACCTAGCCAAGTAAAGAGCATTCCGTGGAGTATTAATCTGTATCACGCATCTGCAGAACATAAAAGTGAGTTTCACACTATAATCTTGTTTTAGCTCTCTGCAATTCCTTGTTTATGGTGTAGTACATCATGGAGAAACTGTCCAAAACATCAGGCTTACCATGTTATATTACTCAGAGCACCATCAATAAAGAAAGATCACCATATCGAGTGTACCAAAGGACAGGATAAGCAGCATAAAATTTGAGGTCAATGATGAGAGGAGGGGAGGACTTGGCTTGATTGGAAGTGTTGCTTAAAATTTTAAATTTTTTTTAACAATACTTGACCTTGGACAACTATTCATGATAGAATGTTTGAGAGATGTTAACAGAAAAGAGAGCTGGGAAATCTTATAAGAAATCCCAATGAATCATACCCTGTAGATAATGGTGCTTTCTACTATATATCATTCAGATAATCAGATCATTGAAAAGCATCAACTACTTCAAAAATTAATCACCAATCACGCTTCATTTTGTTCTTTAGTATCACCCTTCTAGTTCATCTAGTTCATTGTAACAACACCTCTCCAAAATTTCTTACTAGTCCACATATTCAGCAAATCATTAACACTCAGGCTCTGCTAGAACTAGCCCTACTTTTAAGTTTTAACCCCATTTCTCACCCCAAGATAAATAAGTCCTTATTTGGAAGGTAAATGAATTCAATTAGACTCCAAATGAATTTATTCAAAAATTACCTTCTGAATGAAGACATACGAAAACCAACAGAAAAAAAGCAAATTAAAAAGAGGATAATACATGAAAGAACTACTGCTCGTCTCCAACACCCCAAAAATTCTTAGCTGGCTACTAATAAATCCCCCTCCAATCTCACGAAAGAAGCCCCGACACATTTTGTTGAAACAATAAATAGTACTAGAAGTATAGGTAGTTAGACATCATCCTTGCCACTTAGACCTAGCATTATATTAAAAAATTATGCCATTTGTAAGGTAGCATAACCTAAAAACAAGGAACTCATGCTTCACAAACCCAAAAAGGAACTCATGCTCAAAGAAGTAAACCCATATCTTACACGTGAGTTGTAGATTAACATGCTGCAAATACTGCTGTATACAATTTTTGAACTATAAAGAAGAACTAAAATAAAATAACATAATTGCCAATACAAACTCCCATAGAAATAAAAACCCAGATCAGTTTGAGGGGGGGGGGGGGGGGGGGGGAATTCAAAGATCAAAAAAGGCCAACTGAATTGAAACATCAACTGAACAGACCCCCAAAAAAACACATTATTGAAGAAGTTGAAGTACCCAATTGATAAAGAACTTCCCAAACCTAACTAGATATCATCAAAAACAACAAAAATCCGCAAACCTACTCAATCAAAAAACCCAAACAATCCAAAAAGATTAATATTTTTAAGTAAACCCAAAAACAGTGCTTCATAAAAATATAATCACAACCCAGTTGAGTTCAAACATCAAATGACAACACAGTAAAACGAAAGAACCTAAGAATCCGAAATTCCAAATCGATTGAACATTAAAAAAATATTTGAACAGGTGGAAACTTAACGTGAAGTTTGCCGCGGAGCTCGCGATCGGAGCGGAGCTTGACGTAGATCCTCTCGTCGAGACTCAGCCTTATCAGATCCAACGGTTCCTTCACCGCGCTCTCCTCCTCGCTCGCCATCTCTCTCTCCCTCTCGCACAAAACAGTCTCAAGTTGATTATTAGGGTTTCAGAGGCAAGAGCGTATGATTTGTTACTGGTTGCCACTTGCCATTAGAGGATAGATTTTGCAGCCGTCTTATTTTTAATGTGATGATATGATAACTCTAAAATAAAAATCAAACATGATATAAATATATAAAAATAAATAGATTATCCAAACCTGGGATGAATATCTCACACTAATGAAATTATATTTTTAATATGTTTTTTAATATAAAATCAAATTATTATTAAAAATAAAAAATGATATGTTCAGCCCTTGTACAGTCCTAACTGCAGTCCATATTTTTTTTAATTATACACTCTCTTAATAAAAATACATTATGCTATATAAAATAAAGTATACATTGACATATAATAGTATTTTTTTTTACTTTAAAAAAATTAAAAAAATAAATTAAGTCATATACTATGATAGAATCTCATATACTATTGTGCTATCATAGTGTATGGGGATGCATCATGAGCTATGAAAAAGACTAAGTGTATCAAGCGCTCCTATATATAATATAGGTATTTTTTTAGACCCGGTCAATTAATTCGCTTTCAATCCATATCCGAAAATTAGAAATTATCCGGTGTTTAAATATAAGGAGTATGGATACGTATATATATCAATTTATACGATATGAGAAAGAGCATTGATACACTCAATCAGTTTTGTAGCCTGTTTTGTAACTCCATATGCTACGATAACGTAGTATATACTGCACTATCATAGTATATGAGGTTTTATCATAGTTGTGAATGTAAAAATCTACGATAGGACACGTGTTGTGCGTGACAAAAAAATATTATGCTAAACAGAAATTCTTGTAATTATCACATCAAGAATATAAACATCAAATATATATTAAATCATGCATACTCTAAAATATATAATAAAAGCATGAAATAAAAGAGTTAGGGATTAGAAAAGTGTATCCGAAAATGTGGAAGCGAGTGAAAACACTTTGTCATCGGTAAATAAGCCTCCCTCACGCACAGAGTTGAATGACTCCTACCACTGAGAGATACGACCAGAATAGGTTTTGTTTTTCCGTGATGCGAGCTATGAAAGAACCACGGTGAACAGATTGCGATCCTTTCAAACGTTTAGATCAGGAATTAATGAGAAATTAGAGTGGATGAAAACACTATTAGTTTAATAAGACTTCTCAAATCAAGGAGTAATTTGTTATTGAAGAAAATATGAAAGAAAATGTTTCACATTGCTTACTGGTTGGTGAAGGAATTGATCATTGTATGATGTTTTGATGATGATAAAACTTGGTCACAGGTCATGAGGTGCATGAGGCATTTATATATGCATGAATTAATTAACCGAGACGCCTTTATTAAGCATTCAAGAGCCAATGTAACATTTCGTAACTCCTGCATTTAATTCCCATTCAAGCATGCAATTATATGGAGCCGGTTAAACACATTTTTATGTGTTTTTGGTCACTAAAATCCAACAGGTAGTGTTGTTGAAAGTTCAATGTGTTGAAGACTCGTCCCATAGGTGATCGTGCATTTGTCATTCCAATAAGGAGCCTTCGCCACAGGTGCTATCAAACGGCTGGACTTGATAGAGTGTTCATCATCTTGACTAGGATTGCTTGACAAAGAGTGTATGGAATGAAATAGTTATATGGCCTTTCATGGCCTACATATTCAACAAGGGTGTTGTCAAACAACTATTATACTTTTCGTCAATGCTTCAGTCGACCTAGTGAAATGTGATCGACAAAGATCTTGTCAATTGGTATTGATTTGAATGAATTGGCCAATATTCTTGACAAGGGTACTATCGACCATGCCATACCAGGCTGCCTGAAGGTTATTGGAGTTGATATGAATATTTGTGATTGTATTTTATCACTACGGTTATGGATTTCCAATATATTTTATCGCATCCGGATCCAGATTTGGATATTTGGTTAAAAATAATTGTTAGTACTTTTAGTGGTATTTTTCATGTTTATTATTTTTGTACCAATCTAATATGAGAATGTAACTTTACTTGTATTTTTCTTTCTCACATCAAATTTTATAGAAGGAAAATACTTTAGTTAACATTATTTACTATATAAATGTATGTAATATGCTCATATTAGTGATTGTTATTTCATATTTAGTTAACATAAATTATTTTTAGCATGACTTATCTAATATTTTGATGCTCATGCATATTTGAATTGTATGTCTCGCTAATATCCAGTCTATATTCGTTCTTGATGAAATAAAATACATAAATCAATTTTAATATCTAACCAATATCTATCTTTTAATGAAAACAAATGCGGATATGAAAAATCACATAGTTGTTGCTTATATGATCGGTTGACATCTTTATGTTGTGATGTAAAATGTATATCATTCCATTATGAGTTGAATGAATCCTTTTTTTTGTGGGTTAGAGAACGAGAGGGGCAGAAATATAGCTCTCCTTTCCAGTTTGTGTCTCCTATATGAAAATACAAATCCAATTATTCTTGTATCCCCATTTCCGTGCATATTGAATATCAGAATAGATGGCTTTTCCTCTTGCGAAGCCAATCAGCACATGACCAACTCAGGATAGGGTTAGGTCCAATGTCTCGCTCGTGACTGTCCGATTTTATCAGTTTGATATACGCAATTTAATTAAATTATAAAATAGAAAGGGTTAAAATTTAATTAAATTCTAATTTTAATTTTAAAATCTTACATAATATCTCACATAATGTCTATTTGAAAGTGAGAAGATCAGATGATCATGAGCACATTGGACAATCGATTGTTCAAGGCATATTAATTGGACCTAACCCGGATCCAGCCAACTCATCATAGGAGTTGAGTCAGCCTGGCCCAGATTTCACAAGAAAATCCTTAATATACCCTCAACATCAACCCCAACAAAAACTTGAATCAATTCCCCCTGCGTTCTCTCTCTACTCGGCTAATCCCCATCTCCGCAGACGCAGCTGCCAATCCATGAATGCCCCGCAGCCACTTAGGGGTGGGTTCCAAGTCAATATGTCAATATTTAATAACGTCGTGTCAACAAAAGAATGTTCAAGTTTAATAGTAGTAATACATGTTTGCGTTGAAAAACACAAGATGACACAATTGACCCTTGTGTCATCCTGTGTTTTTCAACATAAACATGTATTACTACTATTAACCCTTTTAATTCTATTATATCATCCAGTGTTTTTCAACGCAAATGCTTATTACTAATTTTTTTGAACAAAAAGTTCATTTTCAACGCAAACGCTTACTACTATTAAACCCAAAAACCACTCTTTTGTTGACACGACGATATTAAATATTAACGTATTGGTATTAAGTATTGACAGATTGACTTGGAACCCGTGAGAAGGACCGCTTACCAATAACATCTCAAGGCGGGGGGGGATCCGACATTGTCAAGCTCAAGGGCATAACTCTACGACACATCGAATAAAAATCACTAATCTAAAACAAAAGGGGTTTCCTGCAAAAACAGCAAATAAAGTAATAATTAAACCCCACAGCCCGTGAATCTCACACCAAACGAACGATCAAGATTCATCTTATCCACCATCAGATGGTTCAAACACATGGACCCCCGCAATCTTAACTAATTCTGTCACGTTTTACTTGTTGTTTTTGAATTCTGTCACGTTTAACTTAAGCCAATATATTTATTTCCACAGACGGAAAAATAAACCATTGACCATGCTTTATAGTACTTATATATATACCAACGGCCTCATCAACTATAATTTAAAATTTCCCGGGAAAAAAATAACCCAAAGGAAAACTCGACAACAGAAATGGAAGAGCTCAACAGCTTCACAACAGACATGGAGGTGGACCTCCCCTACTTCCAAGACCCCCTGGAGCCAGAATTGCTCTGGCCCCTCCCCTTCGACTGCCTCGACATCGGCGCCCCTCCCGACCCCATCGGACGGACCACCTTCGCCCCTTACACATCGAACCAGCAGAATGCCGGCCCTCCAACCGCTGCGCCATCGGAGAACATCCACAAGAGGGTCATTGGGTTTTTGAGTAGGACGACCACTTCGAACCCGAGGCCCGATCGGATGGTCGGAACAGGCCGGTCCTACCAGCACATGATCCAAGAGCGCCATAGGCGGGTGAAGCTGAGCCAGCGATACGCTAACCTCCACGCCATGCTCCCTCCCGGATCGAAGGTTTACTTTCTTTCTTCTCATATTGTGTTTGTGCGAGAGAGAAAGTGATGCAAAGTGAAGATAAAATGCTTTGAACTTTTAAAAATTCAATATTTGTGTCAAATAGAAAAAAAAATTCCACCACTTTCTCTCTTCTATTTTATCTTATTAGAAAAAGTGAATTTTTTTTTCTTTTCTATAAGTGAAAATTTGAGATAAAGTAATAAAAAAATTCCACTATTTGCACAAACATAATAAAAATTGGTTTAAATTAAAGAAAATATTTTACTTTCCACTATTTTCCACTTGATTCAAATCTGATCACTTTCTTTCATTTTTTCTTTAAATTTGTACACAAATACAACCTAAATGAATAATGTTCTAACGAACTCTAGTTTTAGTCTGTTTTGTGTCATAAACTATATGCCCTCCATGTTTTATGTGTGCTCTTAATAGGTACTTTTTTTCCTTTCAAATTTTTATTTTAAAGGCGAGCAAGAATTTGATCGTTCAAGGTGCGGCGGCGTACATTCATAGATTGGAGGGGTCGAAGGCGGCGCTACAGAGGCGAAATGAAGAGCTAACGACGATGATGGATAGAGAGAAAGAGATACTAGTACGCGTGTCGAATCCCTCGTCGAAGATCGATTCAATGATCGAGGCTCTCCGGTGCTTGAAGGGGATGAATGTGAGGGTGAGGACCGTCCAATCGAGGTTCGACGGAGCGGAGTTGGCCGCCACCGTAGGCGTCGAAACGGAGGTAAGAATTGATCGATCACGTGTGGGTCTTTTTTTTAAAGGATTTTTTGGAATGTGTTTCATGCTTTTCAGGATGGTTGGATTCACTCTTATGTTTTGGTTTTCTTATGGGGGACTGAAATGTAAATAAAAAAGATTTCGAGGATTGAAGTGGAGAAAGCCGTAGACAGGAAGATGAAGTTCGGGTTCAGCTTCCACGAAGGGTCCGGTGCTCCGCTCGATGACACGTGGCTAACCTAGGAGAGCGGACCGTGGCGTACTTATATTGTGGTTGCAATGTAGTCAAACAGAGTACACGCTTTTTTGGGGGTATTGATTTGATCGTGAGTGCGGTTACTCCCACCACCTAAATTTTCAGTCCCACCACCCCTTTAAACACTCCACCTCTCATTTTAGTTTTCACCAACCCCACTTCCTAATAAATACATAACTCATGAAACACCAACCCCACCGTATACCCTATTTTCACAGCAACATCTCCTCCCACTCTCTCTTCTCCTCGTTTTCTTTTTCTCTTGAACATCCAAGTAATGTCGAAGTTCCGTGAGCCCTCCATCCGCCTATCGTGGTGAGTCCGCCATGAGCACGCAGTACCGTTCTTGTGATCCCCTATCACAGCCCACCCCATCGGCCCCCCGCGACGCCCTCAAAGTTGAAGAAACATGTACATGGTGTTCCAAATCTTCTTTACATTAATTGGTATTGGTGATTCATGAATTTTATTTGTTGATCTCTTTCTATTGTATAAGTATTGGTGTGTATTGGTGTTTTTGATAGAAAGATAGAGTTTTCATAGCGTTGTAGGGTATTGTTTGAGAAATGTATGGTTTGAGCTATTTATATCAACTGATATTGGTGATTCATGAATTTTATTCATTGATCTCTTCCTATTGTACAAGTATCGGTGTGCATTGGTGTTTTTGATAGAAAGATAGGGTTTCCCATAGCATTGTAGGGTATTTTTTGAGAAATGTATGGTTTGGGCTCTTTTTTTTTTGATTAAAAGATGTGTTTGTGATTGCATTTGTTTGGTTTGAACCCTATATTACAAGTATTGGGGTTTGTCATACAAAGTTAGGGATTGATAGGTAGTTAAGGTTTGATTGAAAATCAGGGCATTTATAAAGAAATGTATGATTTAGGCTCAATTTTAGTGTTTTTTTTAACTAAAGGCTATGATTTTGATTGATATTTGTTTTTTTAAAACCCCATATCATGTCATCCTTGTTAACCCAATCATGGTTTGGGATGTTGGTGACTATCATTGATATGTTGAATATTCATGAATGATTATTAATATTCAATTATTAGTATTCATGTATTGATTTGAGAACCCACACCCTTTCTTGAATGTCCATATGTCTTAATTGTGTGTATTATTTTTGTTGGAATAATGATGTGAATAGAATTGCATATTTCATTAACAATGTTGATGTCTATCCTTTAATATATAAATTAAACCAATTAATTGTAGGATGACTCCCAAACTACGCATTCCATATAATGAATTATCAAGCACAAATGACCACATCTATATGACTTGTGAGACTTGAGATGGAGCATGGAAAACATAAACACATGCACAAAGGTTCCCTTTGCCCTAACTCATGAAACAGTTAATGAGCAAATATATGATATTAGGCAATATGAACTCATCTATACTTCAATTCTAGCATACTAACTTGTGTCAGATTATCTTTTACTATTATATATTCTGGGACATTAATTGTGAAGCAATCAATTTCATAATTAGACAAAGTCCAGATATACGTGTATTGGTATGCTTTATTATTTGGGTAGGATCAAGCCACAGTCATGACCCAACTTCAGATTGTTGGTTGCATTTGATTGGTTTAGACCTTTGCATTACACAGTTTGAGGTTTAATTCGAAGTTAGGGTCTTGATAGGAAGGTCGGGAGCCATTTTTAGAGAAATGTATGGTTTGGGCTTTATGTAATTGTATTTTTCAGGAGCCACATCTATGATTGTGATTGCATTTGTTTGATTTACACCGTATATTATTTCACCATTGTTAACTCCATCATGGTTTGGGATGTTCATGACTACAGTTGAATCTTAGTGGTTGATTATTAATATCTTAGGGTTGATTTGAGTGGCTACACATTGGATTAGGGTGCGGCTAGAGCCACCCCACAACCTCTCCTACCCACCCCTTTTATTTATAAATAAAAATATTTCGTTACATTTTTTGTCACCCCTAACCCACCCCAACTTTTGAAGTGTTCACTATTCCGTTCGACATGCTCCATATCTTTCGTGTTTAATTTGGTTCGACGTGGTCCATGGCTTTCTGGAATAAAAAAACATTTGATTCGACATGCTCCATGTCTTTCGTGTGCAATTTGGTTTAACATGATCCATAGCTTTTCTGTAATAAATGTTTTATTGTTTGAGTAAAATGTGAATAAAGTATGGATAATAATTCATAAAAAGTGAAAAAATAATAATAGTTAATTTGACATGTGATTTATAAGAGATGAAAACAGTTGATTTGACAATGGACCCATATATTCTTTGAGTGAAATAACATATAATAACTTTAATTTCAGGGGTATGTTAGAATCCATATACCACTTTATACTAATTTATTATGACATACTTTATCCTTACCTATTTTATGTTTTCAAACACCCTTTATCCCTTATTCCCTTTTATACCAGGTTACCCGGGACTTATTCATGTTCCAAACATACGGGGGCTTGAAGTGTTCTGTATCCCGTTCGACATGTTATATGTCTTCCGTGTTTGATTTGTTTCGACATGGTCCATGACTTTCTGAAATAAAAAAACATTTAAAGTGTTATGTATCCCGTTCGACATGCTCCATGTCTTCAGTGTTTCATTTGGTTCGACATGCTTCATGGCTTTCTAGAATAGTGGATGGGGTGGGGTGGAAATGATTTGGGTTGAATATTTATATAAGGGTGGGCTTACGAAGTGAGGATATATGGCTGGGTGGTGAAGAAAAGGGGTGGGTAGGAGAGGTTGTGGGGTGGCTCTAGCCGCACCCATTGGATTATTGTAAGACTGCTTGAATTCATATTATATTTTTACACAAAGTACATACCATTAAAAAAAACTAGTCCAATGTTTATGTGTATAATATTTTGTAGTAATTTTTTACTTTTAATATTCTGTAGGGCGATCGATCATTGAGGTGTCGACAAACTGCCCATCCACGTTAAGCATGAGTTTTGGGTTTATGTGTTTCACTTCGATGGAGAAATTGTCAACCCGAGCCATTTGTTTCGACGGAGCTGCAGTCGACATGTGGTATACCAAATGACAATAAGTCCATCGAAGTGGTGTGTCATTTTTGGGTTTGTCTGCCATTTCGACTTGAAAAATGTCAACCCGAGGAAGAAATGTCGACGAAAGTTTGGTCGAAACTGGAAGGACTGGACGACATCGGTGCTGGCGAACTGGGCTACAAAATGTTTGGCTTTGCCAATTCTAGTTCGATAGGGTATACGTCGAGAAGTGTTATATATGTCGACAATATATCTGTCGAACTGGGCAAAAAAATGTTTGGGTTTGTCAATTAGAGTTCGACGGGGCCAGAGTCGATCCAAGTTTTTCAATTCGACAATATGGCAGTCGAAGTGGGCTAAAAACTCGTTTGGGTTTGTCAATTCCAGTTCGACGGGAAAAATGTCGGTCCCTAGTACATCAGTTCGACAGTGTGGAAGTCAAACTGGAATGCCTGACTCGACTCTGCCTATGTCGAACTGTGTAAATTGTGCTTCAATCACCAATTCGCATACCTTCAAGGATCCAAAAACATGGTATACATCACATGACAAACATAAGCATCAGATGTGTAAGACTAAAATCATATTGTGACAATATAAATCATATATGACAACAATGTCCAAATTTTTAAAACCTGAGTCATATAATATGTAGTAATCTTAAAACACTTTACAAAATGAACATACCTGACCAGGGTATACATAATTGGATTTAGACAAAAAGAATCATATGTGACCTGCACATACCTTTACAAAAATATCTTTACTGCATCACTACAATCAACTCCAACAACATTATGACATTAACTGTACATTATTATAATTATCACTACTACATTAGTACATTAATTGAACATCATTGTTACCAATGTCAACAACAAATAAGCTACCTTAAACACCATGAGAAAAAATATCACACAAAGTTAAATACAATCATCATTTCCACAACAAACAAAACCTAATATAACACCACTTCAATCACCAACACAACAAACATCACAAGAACACTCACAGGAGCCACATGAAAACACAACAAACCCAAATAAACCCTGTTATCAAGAAAGGAATGTCTCACCTCTTCTCAATGTGTGGATCTTCTTCAAAATAGGGCATCATTTAAACACCAAGAGAGATAACAGGTTATCATCGGAGAGCAACCAAAGTGTCATCGGGAGGAGGGGGATCGGTCGTGACTGATCGGACCGTCGAGGTGGTCGGTTGCCGTCAACAATGAAATGGTTAGAGAACTGGCGGGTGTAATGGGTTCTCTTTTTTATTTTGATTTGGGAGGTGGGATTGAGTTTTTATTTTATTTGGGGTGGTGGGATGTGTATAGGGGGTGGCCTTAATGCTATTTTATGTAGACATGGTAACCAGGTATTTTTGTAATATTGCATAAATAGGATTAATAATCGAGGTGATGGGAATAACCGCACCCTTGGATCATTTGGGTGTTTATCGATTGACTAGCTCAAATAATCCGACGGTACGGAGTGATGGATTTCTTATAAGAGTAAATTATCGTACAGTTGATAATATTTTTCCCTCGTGTGCAATTTAGAATGTGTCATGTTACAAAGCTACCTATTTAATTAACCAGAAAAATCGTCCAGAGTCAATCAAATTTGAATCGAATTATAATTATAATATAATAAATATAATAATTATAAACACTAATAAAAAAATATGAAATATTTCAAAAAAACTTTGTATAAATTTTTATTTAACATCATAACATAATTTTAATATATAAAATAAGTAATTAATAATAATTTTATATGAATAAAGAACCGACTAGTTTAATCAATCAATATTAGTTCACAAAAATCTTGATTGAGCTTTATCAGTTTTTTATATTATTGAATTTAGGGATAAATCGAATTGAAATTGAAAATCTGCCGAATGGGTCCGGTTTTAAAACACTGATTCTATGTGATCTTTTTGGTATTAATGTTATTTGTTGTGAGGTCTATTTTTCTTGTTCATTTAAGTCATGCCATGTATCAACCAAAGTCCATGACTATTATAGATTGGACCTATTAACGGGTCGGATCGGGTCAAGTCGGGTGGATCCGAACCTGACCCATGGCAAGACTCGGCGGGTCCGGGTCCAACCAAGGACCCGGCGGGTCCTTGAAAATGTGGATCCGGATCCGTCGGGTCTGAGTCAAATATTGTTAATAAAAAAACTCATGAATTTTTTTGTGTTATCATTCTATTTGAATATGGTTAATAGACACTACATATTAATCTAAACAACATTCAAAACAATAAACAAACGTATTAATATAAACAATGAATATAAATCATGCAACAAATCAATTAATTATACAATTCAAAAGCTAATAAACTAAAAAGGTTTGTCAACGGATTGATTTGGTTGGTTATTGGTTATGATTTATGGGTTTGGTTATGAACTTATGGATACAAAAATGAGTTAAAACTTATACTTGTAACTTGATAAATAAGAAACAAAATTATGGGTCAACTAATATTAATAGTTTTGTAATATATGAGCATATACTAATAAAACAGTCTGGTCTCGGATCCAACGGGTCAGGGCGGGGTGGACCCAGACCTGACCCATTTGTATGTTCGGGTCCACCGGGTTAGATCTAAATTGGATCGGGTCCGGGTCTGAACCAGACCCGTTGACAGACCTATAATATAGACTAGGTTAATACATCATGATAGGATGAATGTCACGTCATCGCCTTCCTGCATCAGGAGACTTTGAATGCTCCCTCATAATCAATCCTGAGCACATCTGATTTCACTCATCGTGACACGTAATGCATGCCATATTGCCGGAATAATTAGAGATGTTTAAAAAAAGATAACTAATATTTATCTCATTATTTAATTATTAGAGTTTATTTGTTTCTTTATGAAGATATTATAATTACAACTAATTCATACTAAATAAAAGGTTTGTCGAGGAAGATTGCCTCCAAGCCTGGATGGATGACATATGTCGTCTATTGGTGAGTATGGAACACCACTATTCACCCATCACTAGAGCAGAGCTGACTAGGTTGAGGGGGAAGAAGAGTCCATACCAGATTGCTCAGACGTCATATAAGCCCGTAGACCAATCTCAGGTCTACTCACGTGAAGACTATGCTATTCGGGCATATCTCCCAACGGACTATTACCATCTCTTATAAATCACATGTCAAATCAACCATTATTACTTTTTTACCTTTTATAAATCTTTATCCATACTTTATTCATATTTTATTCAAACAACAAAATATTTATTCTTACGTTTATCAATTAGAATAATTCAAAACACAACCAAACACAAAATTAATTTATTCTTATTTATATTCATTTATACCGGAATAACTGTATACTTAAAAATAAATCATATTCTATATCCAAACAGAGGTCAAATGTCAAGGCACGCACACTACCCCACCATGTGGGAAGCGTGTGTGATTGCGTGACTCGCCCTTGAGGCGACACATGAAAGGCCCCACCAAAGATTCATCCATGTCCAAAAAACAGTTACTCTCACCATCATCATTATAAAATTGGAATGTATCCCACAAAACAAGCAAAGGTAACACATTCTATCAGGAGAAATCCATAGAATTTCTTGATTTTTTTTAGAGATTCCAAGTTATTTGAGCGTCGTAACCCCCATGACAGGCACTGCACTTGTGTCAAGTGGTTTCCATGCAGATCGAACGAGAAATCAATGGATCCAAGTTGGATCACCATCTTTTTAGGAGCTCTGGCTCATCATCTTCAATTGAGGGGATCTTCACCCCCTCAAGGTTTTTTTTTCCCTTCATTTATCTATTTTTCATTCATGAAACAACCAAAAGAAATTGAAAAGACAATGTATTCATGTAGTCATTCTTAGCATCTTAATTGATGAAATAAATATATACTTTTGTGAATGTTTAAATTTGAATGCCTCTATTTGCACCTTTGAATTTGTTGCACACTCTTAAATGAATATGAGAACTCAAGATTTAATTAATTTTATAGATAATATTATATACAATCCCAAATAAAGTCTCATGGATAATCCACATATGTTTTAATTTTTAAAAAATAAAAAATTTGTCTATTGACATATATAATGTAATCAAAAGTGTATATCGTCTTATTCTGAATTATTGACATATATAATGTAATGAATCCATTGTTAACAAATGAAAAAAAATTATCGAAGCATATACATCACTTAATAAAGTATATATCTCGTTAAATGACTAACGAGGTATACAAAACTGCATAAAAATTATAAAATAGATTGTGTATAATAACACTAATTTTATTGATTTGCACATGCACTCCTTTTCACATAACCCACATTCTACATGTGAGATAAGACAGAGGCGGCAGCGGACTGCTTATAAAATGAATTGCAGACATTGACATGCCTATGAGGAGGTGGTGATCAGAGCAAAAGTTGGTTTTTTAATTTACTGGGAGGACATGCAAATAAATTTCCTATATGATAGATTGGAGAGCTAGCAAACAGCAAACAGATGGATTATAATTTTAAAGATAAGTTATTTTAATTTTACGTGATAAAAAATTCATCAATTTTATCTTTTTTTTATATATTTGTTAAAATTAAAACAAAAGGTGAGGATAAATATTAAAGTCTTTAGGTGAAATAAAAAATTCTCATTTTCATTTTAAAATCGAGACAATTATCCACATTTTATCCTGATTATTTTTATATCAAATGGGATGTCCTTCCCTACTTATCCTACAACTACCCCTTATCCTATCAGGTATTCCCTTGTCAAAACTGTCCTGAGCTCCTGCTTGGTTTGAAAGTAGGCTCCAAAATAAGTGAGAATTATCCGTCCGGTGCTCTCCCTCCGACGATACTTGTCGTCTTATGCTCTTCCTCTCCGTCGACATCTCGTGCTCTCTTCTCCATCGACATCTCATCTCATGCTCTCTTTTCCATCAACGTCTCATCTCGTGCTCTCCCTCTCCGCCGATATCTCATGACCTCTCTTGTATGAATGTATTATTTTTGTTAAACCACCTAGAAAATTGAAGAATGGGCACCTGCTGCTAATAATGACACTACCAGTGTCGATGCGTATCATATCCGTTGACACTTATATTGTCGACGGTGTCCCAAAAAATCGATACATTCATGTCTTTCCATTAAGATATTCTCAGGTATAGATTGATATGATATGAAGATGCTACACAAGTTTTAGATGCTACAGGTCAGTTTGTATTAAGTTATTATTTTAATTGGAGTCTACATTATGTTTTTGTTGGGGGGGGTTTGTGATGAGAAGAGTGATTGTTGTTTAGGATTTGATTCATATTTAAATGTTTGAACCACTCAGAAAATTAAAAAATGAACTCCTGCTGCTAGTAATGACACAGACAGTATCAAGACATATCACATATGTTGATACTTCTATTGTCGACGGTCACAAAAAAATTGAATAAACATTCAGACAACCTCGATGACACTAAAATTTATTTTTGAAGGTATTAATACTATTAGTGTTGATATTTGATATTTACTTTAACAGTAACAATGTCGATATATAACACTTTCATCAATAAAGACTCTATCGACACACCCAGATACATAACATTTTTACTTCACAAATGCAAGGACATATTCATTTTTTTTATCAAGTATCAATCGAGGTTGAAGCAGAATAAATGGGTTGTAGTGGATATTTGGTGGTTGAATAGATTGCATCCTTTTGTTTTTTATTTTTCTTAACACACTCAAGTCTCTTAAATAATCATATTCGACATAAGTGATGTCGTTGATTACCCTATACATCGACACTATCAAACATGTTAAAGATGTTATGGGTTCAGTTCTGTGATTCCCGTGACACAAGAATTGTCGACAGAAATATAAAATATTGACACTACTATTGTCGCACATGTTTCAGATGCTACGGGCAACCACCGGCGACATAAATACCAAATATCGGTACTGATAGTGTCACGAAGGATTCAGATGATACGGGTTCAATTTTTTAAAACTCGTGACACAAGCATTGTCGACATAAAAAATGGAGTGTGCACATGATCTGATTATAAATTGATCTTTTATACAATATCCGTTTACGAGGGGTGTGCAATCAAATTTGAGGGGAGCAATTAGAGGCACCCCATTTAAAATGGCCCAACCATAAGATCTGTTCCTCCAGATTAACAATATAAAAACCCTACTTCGGCCCCTCGATTTCTGTAAAAACCCTAATAAAAAAAAACTCTCTCTGAAAACTACAACAACAATGGTTTACATCGAATCGTGGGACGAGTTCGTCGACAAGTCAGTCCAGCTCTTCCGCGCGGATCCCCAATCGGTCCTTCCTCTTTCATTCGATCTCTCTCTATGAATCTATATTTCTTTTTTCGATTGATATGGTGTTTTTTTTTTTTTTTTGAAACAGTCGAGGTATGTGATGAAATACAGGCACTGCGACGGGAAGCTGGTCCTCAAGGTCACCGACAATCGTGAGGTATTGTGAATCGTGACTGATTTTTGTTTGATCTGTCTTGCTGGGGTTTCTCTTTTAGGGTTTACTTTGTTTTCATCTGATTTATGATGTCTTATTCTTTGATTGTTCCATTTTTCTGGTGATTGTGTATTCTTATTTGTAATGTTTGGTCGGAGTCTTTGAACCTGCCGTGCATTCATATGTTTCTGACAGGTGTTGAAATTGGGATTTTTGGGAGCTTTTGTTATTAGGGTTATGTAGTTTTAATTTATATTTTTGGTTTATTATACGGGGAAGTTTTGGGGCACATATCTTTTAAAATATATTTATAATTTATATTTTTGGTTTA
Source organism: Acorus calamus (assembly GCA_030737845.1). Taxonomy (NCBI): domain Eukaryota; kingdom Viridiplantae; phylum Streptophyta; class Magnoliopsida; order Acorales; family Acoraceae; genus Acorus; species Acorus calamus. The sequence goes on along the minus strand of CM060863.1, from coordinate 33,203,736 downwards.
TTATACGGGGAGCTTTTGTTTTGGGGCTCGGGCTCGGCTCGGGCTCGGCTCGGTTAAAGCTCGTTCAGGCTCGTTTGATTAGACAAACGAGCCGAGCCTGAACAAATTTTAAAGCTCGGTTTGAGCCCGAGCCGAGCCCGAGCCGAGCCCGAGCTTAGACAGGCTCGTTTAACAGCCCACTAACTCATTTAACCCAGCCCAAGTACCCAATTGCCCAGCCCATATCCGACCTCCCAGCCCATACCTGACCCGATCTCCCAGCCCATACCCGACCTCGACAGCTTTGAAACCCTAAATCACTCACTCCGCCTCCGCTGAAGTCTGAACAAGGGTCACCCACCAAAAAAAAAAAACAAGAAAAAAAAAGGGTTAGGGTTTCCTGTTTTTCGAAGATCTCCACTCTCTCGTGCATCTCGAAATCGTGGCGACTCATATGAGAAAGAAGAGAAAGGTCAGTCCAACAAATCTCTTCCCAAGGTCCCGGTTTTTCACTCTCTCGACTTTCACTCTCTTAGTCTCTCGGCGAAACCCTAGCCGTCTCTCGGCGACACCATCTCCCTCTCTTGGTGCTCTCTCTCTCTCTCTCTGAAGCCTCTCTAGTCTCTCGGCGATCTCCCTCAGTGTTCTATCAGCTATTCAACGATCCCTCTCGGTGTTCTATCGGCGATCTCTCTCTCAGGTATGATTTTTTCTCCTTAAATAGTTATTCTATTTCCATAATAGATGATGAACCCTAAAATTTTGAAAGGCCTACAATTCTTTTTTTTTACAGTTCTTTTGAATTTGTAGTTTTTTTTATCTGTTTTTTTAGGTATAAGTTGTTTATAAGTTGAAAGGCCTAAAATCATACCCGAGAGATTGAGATATAAGTTGTTTATGGTGTGGGTGTAAGTTTTTGATGTTTTTCTTTGGATATAAGTTGTTTATGGTGTGGGTATGTGAATGTGATTTAGGATGGAAGCCACCAGTTGAATTTGTTTATAATATCTGTTTATAAGTTTTTATCTGTTTGAGATTGAGGTTGAGGTATAATATCTGTTTATAAGTTTTTTTATCTTTTTTTTACAGTTCGTTTGAATTTGTTAGTTTTTTGAAAGGCCTAAATTCATACCCGAGAGATTGAGATACAAGTTGTTTATGGTGTGGGTGTAAGTTTTTGATGTTTTTCCTTGGATATAAGTTGTTTATGGTGTGGGTATGTGAATGTGATTTAGGATGAAAGCCACCAGTTGAATTTGTTTATAATGTCTGTTTATAAGTTTTTATCTGTTTGAGATTGAGGTTGAGGTATAACATCTGTTTATAAGTTTTTTTTATCTTTTCTTTACAGTTCTTTTGAATTTGTAGTTTTTTGAAAGGCCTAAAATCATACCCGAGAGATTGAGATATAAGTTGTTTATGGTGTGGGTGTAAGTTTTTGATGTTTTTCTTTGGATATAAGTTGTTTATGGTGTGGGTATGTGAATGTGATTTAGGATGGAAGCCACCAGTTGAATTTGTTTATAATATCTGTTTATAAGTTTTTATCTGTTTGAGATTGAGGTTGAGGTATAATATCTGTTTATAAGTTTTTTTTATCTTTTTTTTACAGTTCTTTTGAATTTGTTAGTTTTTTGAAAGGCCTAAAATCATACCCGAGAGATTGCGATATAAGTTGTTTATGGTGTGGGTGTAAGTTTTTGATGTTTTTTTTTGGATATAAGTTGTTTATGGTGTGGGTGTAAGTTTTTGATGTTTTTTTTTGATATAAGTTGTTTATGGTGTGGGTATGTGAATGTGATTTAGGATGGAAGTCACCAGTTGTTCTCTTCACAAAAAAATATCTACTTTTTTAATGATCCAGCATTTTAGATGATGAATCATGATTTAAATTAGAATACCTGACATTTTGGATGTTAGAGAATTGTGATCTCAGTAGTTTATTTACTCGCCTTTTGTCTGTTTGTCATTTTCTCCATCTAATTCTTGTATATGAGAACAAGAGTTATCTGACTGCATCCCCTAACTTCCCCATGTCCCACTCCATTTTACTATCTAAAACCAGTACAAAATGTAAAAGTCAATGCCTTTACTTTTTCAGATTTTCATTGTATGTAGTTCCATCTGTACACATTTGCACAGAGAAGGTAGTTTTCATGTTCTCAGTAAGCATATAACAAACTTTGAGTTTAATTAAGCTTTGTTTGCGGGACATGAACCCACAACCACATGGTTAAGAGCCATGCTTCCCTGTGGCCATGTTCCATCAGATATAGCATATGTGTATTATCTTTTAAAAAACTCAATGTTTTGAAAATGTCAATTGTATTGTAAACTTTTAATTGACAAAGTGGTGACAAATTAGTTTGGTTTTTTTTTCTTTCTAAAATACTTTGTTTTGTGGGGGTTTCTTTTGTCTAGGTTTATGCCGACTACATCCAATCCATCAGATATGGCTTCCATTACTCAACCTGGAGAGGCTTCCATTAGTCAACCTGGAGAGGCTCAACCTGGAGAAGCTGCTACAGCTGATAGTACCCCAAATGAAGGAGCATCTCAACCTTCTCAAGAGGTATCTCAAATATCTGAAAAGAAAACCACAAGGAAGAGGACATCAAAAGTGTGGGAAGATTTTTCAGTATTAACTGATGAAAATGGAAGCCAGAAGGCGAAGTGCAACTACTGCAACCAGCCATTTTATATGAGTGCAGGGGGGCCCACCACTCATCTGTTAAGACATTTGAAGGTTTGCACAATTCGTCTAGCTAGTATCTCGGGTCAAGGCAGCAAGAAGCAGAAATTCTTGGCTTGGGAAGGGTTGACTGCAGATACAATTCATGGCGGAGGGGGGTTAACAAACTACAAGTATGATAAGGACAAGGTAAGAGATATTCTTACTAAGATGATTATTGTGCATGAGTATCCATTTAGAATGGTTGAACATGAGCTTTTTGTACTGCTTCTTAAAACACTTAACCCAAGATATGAGCCATTGAAGCGTCAATCTGTGAAGAATGATGTAATGAAAGTTTTTGCAATTGAAAAAGAAAAGTTGAAGGTTGCCTTTTCTAGCATTGACAGATTTAGTTTAACTGCTGATTTGTGGACATCAAATCAAACCATTGGATACATGTGCTTGACTGGACATTATTTAGATTCAGAGTGGACGTTGCAGAAAAGAATTTTAAGTTTTTATTGTTTACCACCTCCACACACTGGTGTAGCCATTGCTGATAGTATCTTTAAGTGTCTAATTGATTGGGGGATTGAGAACAAGGTGTCCACTATCACTTTAGATAATGCATCTGCAAATGATGTGGCTGTTAGAAACTTGAAAGATTATTTTTCAGTGAAAGGAAGCCTTTTCTTTGGTGGAAAAATTTTTCATGTCCGTTGTTGTGCACATGTTTTAAATCTAATGGTGCAAGATGGGTTGAGTGAAATACGGGACATAGTGGAAAATGTGCGTGAGAGTGTCAAGTATATAAAAATGACCCCATCACGACTTCACAAGTTTATGGAAATTGTGAAACAATTGCAATTGCCTACTTCTAAGCGCTTAATCTTAGATGTACCTACTAGGTGGAACTCAACATATGCAATGTTAGAGTCTGCCATGGAGTTCAAACAGGTGTTTCCAAGGTACAAGGAAAGGGACCCTAACTACAAATGGTTGCCATCTGATGAGGATTGGTCACGCGCTGAGGAGGTGTGCAAGTTTTTAGAGATTTTTAATGAAGCAACAAATGCTTTTTCAGGTTGTTCTTATCCTACTTCAAATTTATTTCTTGCTGAGATTTGAAAATAAAAGAAATATTGAATGGAGTGTGTTTGGATACTAGAGATTACATGATTCGAATGACTAAGAAGATGAATGAAAAATTTGACAAATATTGGGGGGAGTGCAATCTATTGATGGCAATTGCTGCAGTGTTAGACCCTCGATATAAAATGATTCTCATTGAGTTTTGCTTCCCCAAAATATATTCTACATCTGAAGCAAGGGTGCAAATTGATCTTGTGCGTCATCACTTACATGAACTGTACAAGGATTATGCATCAAAAGATGTGGCATCAAGTAGTGGCAATATCCCTAGTGTTCCTCCCATTGCTAAGGGGAAAACTAAGAGCCGAAATGAATTTGATTTGTGGGCCAAGCAGTTAGATGTTGTTCAACCAATGAAGTCAGAGTTGGATGTTTATCTGGAAGAGGGGATTTACTTGCCTGAAGATGATGTGAATAATGAGTTTGATGCTTTGGTTTGGTGGAAAGCAAATACACTCAAGTTCCGTAGCCTATCAAAAATGGCTCGTGACATACTATCCGTTCCTGCTACTACTGTTGCTTCTGAGTCTGCTTTTAGTGCGGGAGGAAGAGTTCTTGATCAGTACCGCAGTTCATTGAAGCCCGAGACAGTCGAAGCTTTAATTTGTGCTGGAGATTGGTTACGTACTGATTTTGGTCTTGTTGAGTCATCAAATGTAAGTATAATTATATATTCAACATTTCTTTTATTAACGCAATGATTACATAATATGTATCTCATTTATCTTATATGTTATATGTACAGACCGAGGAAGAATTCATGCAAGTTGTCCTAGAAGGTGGAGAGACTGCTAAAAAGGTAATCTCATTTTTATTCAATTCTACTATTCTGTTTAGTTAGAATCAGTTTAATCATCCTATGAAATATGGAACGAAGTCTTGACAGTAGTTAGAATGCGTAACTAGAACCAAAGTCCAAAAAACAGAGGCAATATCTTCAGCCCAAAACATAAACCGATAGCAGATGATGGAAAAAAAATTGAAATCCTAGCCTAATGTTGATCAAAGTCTAGGTATCGATTCCAGATTGTATTTCTCAGATGTCGAATGATGGAAAAAAAATTGAAATCCTAGCCTAGTGTTGATCAAAGTTCTATCAGATTCACATGACGAATGAAAATTTTGCCAATATATTTGTCTGACAGATTTCTTGGACAAAATAGTAGAACCATCCACAGACCACAGAGCCAGTAATAAGAGCCATAAAGAGTGTATATGAATGGTGATTATACTAATATGATGCTATTGCACACTTGACAAGCAACAAACAAACAAACAAAACTGTTCCTCTTGGAATTCCCATTGTAGGAGCCACGGTATAGAATTCTAATTTTATTCAGTTTTGGATGCTCATATGTGATTGGAATGAATGGTCTGTGCCCAATTTCAATTGGGTTTTCTTGAAACCTCTCTCTTGAGGTCTCCTATTCAAAATTTTCTTTTATTGGATGTTTTTTTAATCTGACAATTGGAATATATTGTCTTTATCTTATTATTTACCCTTCGATCTTGATTTGTTCACCCAATATGCATTACATTAGACAAATATATATAGCTTCAAAAAAAAAATTCAAAACATGAGAGTTGCAAAATGACTGGAGGAATGCCTGACTACCTGTTTGTCTTAGCTGATTATATATGAATATCTTTCTTTTATTGATTCTATATGACTGCAGGAATCCTAATATTCATTTTTAATTGCTCCATATGTAATCTTTTATAACATACACGTAGAAGTATTGTAAAAAACATGAACAAACACAATTAGAGACCCAAACACAGCCACTACACATGAGAGAAAAAAACACAGATAGAATAGAATTTCATTTATTTTTGTGGTTGTGTTAATATAAATACATTACTTCTATAGTTAAAGTGCATTCATTTACATTCATTTTAGTAATTAATGATGACTAAATTTATTTTTTTGTTTAATGCAGTAATCTATACGGTGTTGATCGGAGGTGTTCAAGGTGGTTTGGACTCACTGGTCTATTTATTAGCGCAGACTGTGGACTGTTATCAGTGTGGATTGTTTATTAGTATAGACTGTTTGTTAGTTTGGACTGTTTGGACTGTTTATTGGTGTGGACTGTTTGGACTGTTTATTGGTGTGGACTATTATCTATTATCAAATATGTTTATTTATTAGTGTGGACTCACTGGATTGTTTATTAGTGAGGACAATGGACTTAGTAGAATATTTATTACTGTGGACTTTTATCTATTATCAAATATGTTTGGTGTTGATTGTTGGAGTTGTTCAAGGTGATGAATTTTAATTTTTGAATATGTTGTTTATTTTGAATATGTTGTTTGTGGAATTTTGAACATTTATAAGGGTGTTGTGATTTATGAAAATTGATTTTAAAATGCTAAAAAAAAAAATTTAACTTTTAACGAGCCTGAGCCGAGCCTGGCTCGAGCTCGGCTCGGCTCGTTTGTAAACGAGCTGAGCCGAGCTTTTCACGAGCCCAACGAGCCGAGTCTGAACAGAAAATTAAGCTCGTAAACGAGCCGAGCCCGAGCCGAGCCTCAAAATAAACGAGCCGAGCCTGAGCAGGGTGAAGCTCGGCTCGTTCGGCTCGTTTACCAGCCCTACTTAAATAATCATATTCGACATAAGTGATGTCGTTGATTACCCTATACATCGACACTATCAAACATGTTAAAGATGTTATGGGTTCAGTTCTGTGATTCCCGTGACACAAGAATTGTCGACAGAAATATAAAATATTGACACTACTATTGTCGCGCATGTTTCAGATGCTACGGGCAACCACCGGCGACATAAATACCAAATATCGGTACTGATAGTGTCACGAAGGATTCAGATGATACGGGTTCAATTTTTTAAAACTCGTGACACAAACATTGTCGACATAAAAAATGGAGTGTGCACATGATCTGATTATAAATTGATCTTTTATACAATATCCGTTTGCGAGGGGTGTGCAATCAAATTTGAGGGGTGCAATTAGAGGCACCCCATTTAAAATGGCCCAACCATAAGATCTGTTCCTCCAGATTAACAATATAAAAACCCTACTTCGGCCCCTCGATTTCTGTAAAAACCCTAATAAAAAAAAACTCTCTCTGAAAACTACAACAACAATGGTTTACATCGAATCGTGGGACGAGTTCGTCGACAAGTCAGTCCAGCTCTTCCGCGCGGATCCCCAATCGGTCCTTCCTCTTTCATTCGATCTCTCTCTATGAATCTATATTTCTTTTTTCGATTGATATGGTGTTTTTTTTTTTTTTTTGAAACAGTCGAGGTATGTGATGAAATACAGGCACTGCGACGGGAAGCTGGTCCTCAAGGTCACCGACAATCGTGAGGTATTGTGAATCGTGACTGATTTTTGTTTGATCTGTCTTGCTGGGGTTTCTCTTTTAGGGTTTACTTTGTTTTCATCTGATTTATGATGTCTTATTCTTTGATTGTTCCATTTTTCTGGTGATTGTGTATTCTTATTTGTAATGTTTGGTCGGAGTCTTTGAACCTGCCGTGCATTCATATGTTTCTGACAGGTGTTGAAATTGGGATTTTTGGGAGCTTTTGTTATTAGGGTTATGTAGTTTTAATTTATATTTTTGGTTTATTATACGGGGAAGTTTTGGGGCACATATCTTTTAAAATAATAGTTTTTTACTATGATAGAGCTGGAACCTGAACGCCATTGTTAAATTTATGTATATGTAATATAGATTGAAGATCATAGTTTTAAATTATTATTTTTTATATACATGGATTGGGGTTCCCAATGGATACATCGATTTGATTCTGGAATAAAAAGTTGGGAAGAATGAAAAAAAGTGAGATTTTTTTTTAAAAAAATGGAAAAATTATGAAAAATGCAAAAAATTACAGAAATGCAGAAATTTGTAGATATTTATTGGTGAATATTTTTTGTAGTTTTTTTTTGTAGGAAATCCAACATGAGACAAATTATTGAAATCTAAAAACTAAAATACAGTGCTTTTTTTTTTACGGAAACTTAAAATACAATGTTCGCATATTAAAAATGAGATAATTTGTTGGTAACTGAAGTTCATTGTGGAATCAGTCCAATTTTGTTTGAGGTTATGTTTCTGTGCGCAATGGAAAATTTCATATTGTTATTGTGGAAGATGTGATGACATGGTTGCATGTTCGACATATCATAGTTCACATCGATGAATGGTATTGATGTGTCTGATGTCCATATAACATTCTTTTTGAGCGAAAAAAGCTACCATGTATATTACATTGTTCTTGGCTTGCTAGTATGTGATTTTCATTCAGTTGAGTGAATGTAAGGGGCACTATTATTGAATCATGATTTGGCCCATGTTGCATAGATGTGTTGCAGGGATTATGTACCATAGGGTATGAATAGGGGGTTAGATTGCAAAATCTAAGGATACTGATGTGATGAAATTTATTCAGTTTACTGCATCTAAAGGGTACCACTGTTAAATCTTGTTTGGGCTATGGATATGCTTACAGGAGATTATACAAAATAGGGAATGAATAGGGTGATACTTCTTATTGTAAAAATCTAAGTACATGGATGCAGCTACCATATGCCTATGTGTAATTAGTTGTTTATAGAAAGTGATGTCTGACTAAAAAAAAAATTCATTAGTGAATATATAACTTCTCATAGTGGCAATCAGTTTTAAAAATGAGAAAGTGGTGTTAAGCTAATATGATTTTGTTATGCAAATACCATAAGTGGCTGGCAATTTTTTCTATTCAAAAACAGAATAAAGTTCATTTTTTTTATTTTTCTCTCATAGTCATTTGAATTCCCTTTTGATTTGTAATTGGTAGTTGCATTTCCAATTCAAACATTATCTTTGGCAGCATCTTTTATTCCATCCCTACACATTGTACAGATTCTCTGATCTTTCCTAATATTCGTATTCTCTATATTGACCAACACCGATTGTTTCTTAGCATCATCATTATATAACACTTGGAGTGTTCACTCACAGCCACTATTATAAAGATAACTTTTGGGGTCATTGTAAGATGCAATAAAGGTTCATCATCAAACACACATACCAATCAGCATCAATAGAATATCAATGGACCCCTTTGCAATCCCAGAACCCCTATTTTCTGATTTGTATCACAGGATTGGTGTTTTTTTTATTGTTTCACGTTTTATATGCACCCTTTTTTCCTATATTATATGTTCCTAAATGAAAATTAGATGAATAATAAATTACACGCACAATATGCGAATTAAACATGAATTAAACACGCTTAGCAAAATATTCACAGGCATGCACAGAAGAACTAAAATGTGAAAACAGGACCATGCTTTTGCAAATCCTTTCTTCCCCACTTAAAATACAGAACTTCCTCCAATGATTTTTTTAATCTCCCCTATCTGATCTCTTTCTTCTTTGTTTCCCCTTGAAAAAAGATGAAAGAAGACAAAACATTTCCTACCTGTTTTTTCTTAAATTCAAGACAAACAAATGCCCAAGACTTCATATTGTTGGTTTCGCATGTCAGGTTTAATTGTTACCTTTTTTTAATAAAAAAATTTCAATTTTTTCCTGACAATTTTTCAGAATTGCGAATCTTCTCATCACCGAATTATTCCTTTTTTATATTATAACAATTGCATTAACATGATTAATGTGGGGGGTGTTCCTGATGTCCTCCACATCTTTTCTTCTTTTTCACATTTTTTTGCATCATGTAAGCTTGTAGTATTCTACTAGTTAATACAACCGGTGGACGCCATTCTTACTAAAACAACAAACAAATGCCTTAACATGGTGTTCGTCTGGGTGGCATAGTTGGTCATCACGCTAGTCTCACACACTAGAGGTCCCCGGTTCGAACCTGAGCTCAGACATACTTATGTTTTTATTTAAAAAAAATGCCTTAACATGTAGGCAATAATATTTAAGGGGTCTCCGTCATAACTTCTTGGGTGAAGTGAACATACCAAAAAATCTCTAGGCTTTGGATAACAACACACTAACTCATTTGGAATTCTTATACAACTTATGCCCGCCAGAAATTGATGCTTTATATTTTTAGCTTCCGCAAACTGTGAGTTTGCTTGTCCATATACTTTGTTTTGGTCGGATCACCAGTGTTTCTGGGTCTGATTTTTGAGCCAGCAGCTACATCAGATTAGGTTGTCTTTAGTATTTGCAATATACATCTGAAAATAATATTATATTTGTAGTAATAAACTGATGAAGTTCACATCCGGGTAACATCTAGGCCTGGATACTGTTATTTGTGCAAAAGCAAAACTGCGTGAGTTCTTTTGAGCAATTGGACTTTGTAAAATTGTAATTGATTCAACCACTTTGGATTTCTACAAACTCCATGGACTCACCTTAAATAGAAAAACAGTCTGTCTCATGTCATATTGATCTTCTCTTTAAATTTGGAATGTTGTTTTCTGTGTTGCCCTATGGACGCGTTGATGTGAACAATAGTCTTCTGCATTGTTTGAGTTTATTCTTTATTTTAGGTATACCATAGCTAATCAATAATGGGATTTGTTATGTTTCAGCTGATTGATTGATCTTTTGTATATTCTTGCAGTGCCTGAAGTACAAAACGGATCAGGCACAAGAAATTAAAAGGATGGAGAAGCTCAACAATATCTTCTTCATGTTGATGACCCGGGGTCCTGATGGTAAATTCCTCTTTTTTTCCATGCATCCTATGAAACCAGATGATCTGACTAATGTTTGCTTTAGAATGTCTAATATTAGATAGTCTTGTTTGCCGTCCCATTTAGTGCATCTTTAGTTTTTTAGGCATATATTTCATGTGGTAAAGTATATACTTAAAAAAAGAATTAAACATATAATCCCGATATCGATGCTCACCAAAAAAAAAAATTTGTACTTATCTTAAAGAAAAATTCCTCGGTAGGAAAAAATTGACTATGGGACTTAATGTAATAATGAGCTTTAATTGTGATTATGACATACTCACATGGAGGTGTTTTCTATGTCTTCTCAGTTGATATAACTGAAGCTGGATGCATTTTTTTAATTTGCAGTCCTCCTCTAACCTTTACATAGGACATCCCTGTGATTTTTTAATGTACTTATTTCATATTGTGAAGTATATACCTTTACAAAAAATAAAGTATATATTCAATGAGTTTATGATTTAATTATGCTTCGGAATAAAAAACTGACTACAAAGAGGGACAGTGTATTAACATCATCCTTTTAATCTTGACTATGACATACCGACATGGGGCGTTCTGTATGTTTTGTCAGTTGATATAACCGAAGCATCAATGAAGGAGCAGGCGGAGTCCCAACGAACTAAAAAGGGCAGGGGGAGGAGGCAGTGAAGCTTCTCGCAGTCGAAACACATCGGTCTGAAAATATGGTAGGGAATGTATAGGGTTTTCTTTCTCTCTGTTTCAACACTGGTGATACTGATTCTTGCAAGACGCAGAACATAGTGTTTGGTTTTAGTTTTATATAGCTGTATAGTGAAGTTTTAATGCCATTTTTTCCTCCTCCAGGCATATGCTTGACCATTTTTTTTCCCTTTGTTATTGCATGTGTGGGTGGTTTCCATGGTGAATTTAGTTGCATTTACTGATTGCTGTCTGGTGAATGATTTTTATAAATCTTATGAATTGTGAAGTGGAGGCCCCAATCGTACAATTAACAATTTCTCCACAGAAATGGGATTTAGGTTACCTGATAAATTTATGCAAATTAGATTTTATTTTAGCAGTCATGAGAGAATGTTTTTTAAGGGTAAATATTGGTTTTTCAAAGGAGGGGATTGTAGTCATTCTAATTGGTATAAGTGATTTTATACATGCATGAGATGCAAAATGTAAAACTCCTTTGGGACTGGCATAATCATGGTATAAAATTGAATTACTACCATTTGATAACAAAGATGTTGGGAATATCTTTGTTATAACTGTCCATTTAAGAGGTGGATTAAGATTTTATACTATATTTTTTCTAATAAGATGTTCAAAAAATAAATATATGTCAAAAGCTATCAGAAGAGGAAAATTAAGAGAGAGAGTTTAAGATTATTGTCCCCAAGTTATGGTGTACTTGGCAAATTGTAATACCCATGAAACGTGGGGATGATGAGATGCAGGGTTTCAATCCTACATAGGGTGCGTTTGGTTGCGCGATTACAAAATTGATTCTGCAGGAATCTGGGTTTGAAAACTGATTTTACAGGAAGCTTACTACTTTCTCAGCTTTTGAAAATCACAGCTTTTGGACACTATTTGCCTGAAATCGCTGTGCAGGAAGCTGTTACAGTAAAACTGTTTGGTTGTACGATTGCAGAAGAAGCTTTTTGCAATCACAAATACTGCGCAATCGCGCAACCAAACGCACCCATAGTCAAGCATAGGTTTCTTGCTGTACGACTTGATAAATGAGATATCAAGCATGAAGCATGTATTTGTGAGTGAGAGGGGGATCAAGCTCTTGAGTATTTATGGGCATCTCTATCTATCAAGAGATGTAATATGTGGCTTGTGTCATTAGTTACTCTTGTTAACATGAATATTACCCATATTCTTTGAATTTTATATGGTATCTCTAGCTTTATAAATATTCATTTGTAACAGTTGACTCTTAGGTTTTATTAATTTAGATGTTGCATGACTTTTAAATTTCTCAATTGAAGCTCATAACTCTCTCCTAAATGAGTAACCACCAAGTTATTTAAGCTTTTCAATAGAAACCCATGGCTTTAGAGTAACCACCAAGCCACTTTAAGCTTCCCAATAGCCATGCATACATATTTATATGCTTGGACATGCATGCAGAGAATTGATTTCAGTCTTAATCATAGGTTACCCATGTGGGAGACCTAAAATCATGAGTTTCTATTGGGAAACTTAAAGTGGCTTGGTGGTTACTCATTTAAGAGAGAGTTATGAGCTTCAATTGAGATGCTTACAAGTAGTAAACGAGCTGCTCAGCTCAGGCTCGGCTCGGTTAAAGCTTGTTCAGGCTCGTTCGATTAGATAAACGAGCCGAGCTTGAACAATTTTTAAAGCTCGATTTGTAAACGAGCCCGAGCTGAGCCCGAGCCTGGACGAGCTCGTTTACTTAATAGAAAAAAAGGAAAACGAGCCAAGCTCGAACTGAGCCCGAGCTTATGTTATTTTCACATGTATAAAGTGTTGCAATTTGTGAAATGTGATTTTTCAAATGCTAAACAAGGTTTTTTTTAGTTAAACGAGTCCGAGCCGAACTTTGAATTGAGCTTCGGCCGTGCTTGTTTAACAAATGAGCCGAGCCGAGCTTTAACCGAGCTTTTCACGAGCCCAACGAGTTGAGCTTGAACACGAAATGAAGCTCGGTCTCGAGCCGAGCCGAGTCTGTTGTTAAACGAGCCGAGCCTGAGCAGGTCAAAGCTCGGCTCGTTCGACTCGTTTACCACCCCTACTTACAAGTCATGTAACCTAAAAGATGTGGTAACATCTAAATTAAGGAGTGTAACCCAAGGGTCAAAGTTTATTGATGAATATTAATAAGGCTAAAGTTACCGTGTGGAATTCAAAGAATAGGAGTAATAAAAATCTAGAGTTACTTATGTTAACTAATGGGGTTTAAATAATATAGGTTATCTATTATGTCTCATGTTAATGAGAATAACTAATGACACAAGCAAGTCACATGTTGCATCTTTTGATGGGTAGAGATGGGGACCAGATCCAGTAAGGATTGGATCCAGTCAGTTCGGTTAGTACTGAATTAGAAAACGTAAAAATCAAACTGCATCAGTTATAAATCGAACTGCACAATCAATTATTGAGTATATATTTTATTTTCATATTGGATATTTTTTTGTTGTTGGGTAAACTAGGAGTCGAACTCCCGACCTCCCCTTAGGAGAGGGTGTGTCTCGACCACCCGGCTGAGAGGGTCTGCCACTCATATTGGATATTGATCATACTTAGAAATTCATATTTTCTCCAATAGTTGATTGAATCCAATAAAAGAGTGAAATATATACCCAACAATTAGTTGTGCAGTTCGATTTTCATGTTGTTCAGTTCGATACTGACCGAACTGATCGGATTCAATCTTGACTGGATCCAATCTCGTAGAGATGTCTATAAATACTCAAGAGCTTGGTCCCTCTCACTCACAAATACATATTAGATATCCCATCAACCAAGTTGTCTAACGGAAAGTTGAGTAGAGAGTGGAAAACCGAAGTGTTTTTTTTTTTCCATCTTTCAAGCTGTGTGTGTACTTTGCTTTTTAAATCGATTTATAGTAACATTTATATTTGAAAAAGTTGAGTTACTCGTTCCAATTAATCAATTAAAGTTGGGGGCACTCGCAAATATGTTTTGAGTTTTTAATTTATTAGAGCAACTCCAATCACATTTTATATCTCCAAATTTGAAGGGTGGTGTGCCTTTAAAGGCCTTCTTCAAGTCATCTTTTTCATTTTTTACTTTGTACATTAATTACTTTGACTTGATGTATATTTAAATTCGCTAATCCATTTTTAATAAAAGTACTATAATTGAAAATGTCTCATTGAGACCTTCAAAATGAAACTAATATTAAATTATTTTAGAATTAATTTTAAATAAATCCTCATACATTTGATTATTATAGAATTATGTTATTTTATTCAATTAAAAATTTATTAACTTAAAAATAACTCCAAAATCATTTAATATTAGATTCATTTTAAAGATCTTAAAGAGATCTTTTCAATGGTATAATTTTTTTAATATAAATATATTAATATTAATAATATTTATTAATGAATTTTCATATAATTTTACATGATTTTAAAAATGATAAGAAAAAAATGGAGGGGGATGGTTGGAGTGTAACCCCCTTCAAAAAGTAATCTCTTTCGAAATCGAATATGAAGGTCAACTCTCCATATTTGAAGGCCTGGGTTGAGATGTTCTTACAAAAACAAAATTATTCAAACCATGTTTTCAAACGTCAAATTGTCATTTTCTAAAAGGGTATTATATCTTCCATGATTTCATCACTGGTTTTGAAATATAATTCTAAAAGAGGTGAGAAGCAATTGAGAAAAGAAAAGAGAAACCAAGCGAAAAAAGAAAAGAAAAGAGAAATGAAAAATGTTAAACTCAGTCATTTTTACCAATCAAAACTCAGACCACCCATATTTTCATTTTTTTAAAATAGTAAATACTATGTAATGTGGTATATATTTCATTTAAAAAATGCATATCACTCAATTTCGAGTTGAAGGAACTTATTTTAGCAAATTTAAGAATATATTATAATAAGGTTTATGCATTGTCTAACATGGTATATGTTTCACTTGATTTCTAATGAAATATATAAGACTGTATTTTAGACTGTTAAAAAAACTAAGAGTAACAGCGTGCAAGAGATATTTAGGAAAAAGCCTGCAGTTCAACTCCTGCAGCCCACCTCCCTAGTCATTATTGGCCATTGCCTTGTCCATGAGTCCATATCTCCCATGGTAAAAAAAAAAACATAGTTCTTCTAATGGAAATGAGACCCGTAAGTAGTATAATTTTTTTTAATTTTTTAATCTTTCGGGGATAGAGATTTTACTTTGAGAATTTATGGGATGCTTTTTCTGGGTGCGCGAGCGAATGGGGACGACTACTCGGTGGTGTGGCACGTGTGGTCATTACCGAACATGGCATCTTGATCACAGATTGATGGTTAATGATGCGGCGTAACAAGGAGGAATTGACCCCTCTTCGATTCCGATTTGTTCACTCGGGTGTATTTTTCTGCTTTTTATGTTTTCTTTCCCTCATCTTTGTAACTTTTCGGCCTAAGGAGATTTTGATTAATATAATCGGGATAACTTTGATCTACCAATTTAAAAAAAAATAGACTTTTAACAGTAAGAGTCTATTAAAAATTATATTACCTCTTACATAACAACAAATAAGTAGTTGCCACAAACCCACAAAGATTCCGTGTGACAGCCACAAATGACGTTTTGAATTGGTTATCCACATCAACCTCGCCCATATTCTCATTCTCGTCTCCACCCCAGACCGACCCAAAAAGTAACCAGCTTGGTAGAGCCCTAGACTAAATTCTAAAATGAGCCAATTAATTCATACAGATATTAGCGATTAACATCTCATAAAATTCTTGAATAGATTTTAACTTTTAGTAAATAAAAGAAATCTCAATAAAATTGGAATAAGAAAAATAATTAACAAACAAATGGACTAGATTTTTTAAAAAACATAAAAGTGTAACAATAAAATAAAAATTCTAATATAGTAGGAAATGAAACTTTTTTTTTAGGAGGAGAAACAGAGGAATCAATCAAGGTGGACTGATAAAGGGATAAATAAAGAGGAATCAATCAAAGTTTTTTTTTCTTCTTCTTCTTTCTCTTCTTCTTTTGGTTTTATAATTATGGGATGTTATTATTGTTCTTTAATGCAGTGCATCTATATTGATAAATTTTATATAAGGTTTATTTGTTAAAGAAAATGTTTCTTATGTGCAAAAAAAATAATATCATCAAATTTATATTCCACATTATATTCTACATTGTACTCAAGAGCTATATATATAATTTTAATTATGTCAATGTCTATTTTAAAAAATAAGAATATTTATTTGTGTATAGGGGTAAATTTGTCACCAGAATGTGGTCTATTTGTATTTTCTCACAACTTTATATTTGTTGCATTGTGTTTTTGGATTCCGGGTTAACTGGATGGAATAATAACAAAATATCTCAAACTTGTCAACAATTTTAACTCAGGAGTTTATCTGGATTTAAACAAACTTTGCAGGAAATTATTTGTATTTTTCAGAGATAAGGGTGTTATGTGGATATCTCATAGACTGCTGGGTATCAGATATATGTTTTTCTCTTTCTTGCTAATAATTTATATTTTATTAGATTAGTATATGTTCTTCAAAAAAAAAAAAAAAAAAAACTATGTGCAGTCAGCAGAAATGATTAAGCGGTTGTTTGTTAAAATTTATAAATTGTAATTATTAATTTTTAGTTTAAAATAAGTTATTGTGGCATATTTTTTTAAGTTTATTTAAAATTATTGAAGCTAAAAATAAACTTGAAAAAGTCATAATCTAAAAGTTGAGTTAATGATGCTTTTAAGATTATAACTTATACAGTATATTAATCATTTTTATATTAAACACAAATACACAGTCTCTATCACTAAAAACAATCGTGTCTACTAACAAACAACCATGACATCAATTTTTCACTTCCATAAACAATTACGTCTCTTTAGCATTTCATTTTGAAAAACGCAAAAAATGTGTTCATATCATGTGAACATATATGTTTTTAATAAAAATATATTTTATTAGGTAAGTATAAATTTTGGATAAAATTAAAAACATTTTTTGTTACCAAAAGTCCAAATCCTATGTCCAAAAATTTTATATATTTTATTTATATCTAATTTTTGTCACTTGTCCTTAACGAATTTATTACTTATGTTTAAAAAAAATATTATTACACGAGATTCTTTTCTAACCCCATTTTCAAATCTCATATGTTTCATTAGCCGTTTGTACTCAAATTAATGATATATATACCTTATTAAATATTTTTTTATTTTTTTATCAATGTTTTACAATTCATCAGGAACACTCAATTTTTTATAAAATTATATATTTATTAAAAAATACATGTTATTTATAAAAAATTAAATCATATGTGCACATCGAAAAAGTATATACCTTATTAATTGCCCAAACTGCTGTGTTCAAAAACCAATATCGTTTGACACAAGCAACCTAACGAACAGATAAGAATGTTCGACTCATTGATTGAACTGATGGTTTTTTTGCGAACATATGACATCTTAAATTATTAAAATCTATTACCATTTTTCAAGAATTCTATATATAATCTTAGAGAGTTTTAAGAGTTGTGAAAATATTTTTAAAAGGTTTATACTTCTCAGATTTTCAATTATTAATTAATCATTGATAATCATTAATATATATCATGTAATGATATTGCAGTTCAATTCAAATTTATTTAAAACAATTGAACCAATTAATCTTAATCCAATCATTTTTTTATTTAATAAATACTTTTTGATTTAATAATTACTGGATCGAGCATCCCCAATCAAATTTCTTTTAATATTAGAAGGAATTACATGCCATAATAAATGGGAAATGAAAATTGTTATGGAGTGAAGCAAGATAAATTAACATAATCAACCGTCCACTCAAAACATTCCCACATTTTTTTTGCTTTTGATAGTAGAAAGATCTACATGTCACGCATATAATGAAGCATGACCTATGTCCCTTATAAATGATGTAATGAATTAATGCGTTACATCATAAAAACTTGGGGAAATTAATTCTGGGCCCTCTGGGAAGTCACTAAATTATTTTTAGGTCCTTATAACATTTAAATTTATTTTTAAGTCTCTAATTTAGTTGGGATATTATTTTTGGGTCCTTCCATCCAATGAGGGTTATCTTTTACCAATTTTTTTTCCATTTTTGTTTATGCCTTTATGTTTTATTTGTATCCCCCCTCTCCCATCATACAAACGGCAACACAACCTCTCATCCCCCCTCACTTGTCACCGCCTCTCTCAGGTGACTCTCTCTCTCCTGCCGCTCCCTCTCTTACGTCTTAACACTGTATCCATACCTATTAATAGTGTCCTTAGACTTGTTAATAATGTATCCATACCTATTACGGTGTACACAGTCGATGAAGAGAAAATGTAAAAATAAAAAGAAAAAATCGATATAACTCCCTAAAAAGTTAGCTAAATTGATTTTAGTTCCTATAAAATTGAAAAATTACTATAGGTCTCTATGTTATTAAAAAAATATCGTTTCAGTCCCTCCTGTCACCCTATCTAATCAGGTACACAGCTAAACTTAAATACATATTTAAAATTACTAGAATATTCTCATCCCTTATTTTAGAGAAATCGATATAGCTCCCTAGAAACCTATGAAAATTAGAAAAGATTTATATAAAATCGGTAAATTCCCCTAGGTCCCTATCGTATTAGGCAATATTAATTCCAACCGAAACTAACTAGATATGTGGTTGACTCTAACCATAGATGATAAATTACTGTAATATCATTTTAAAAATTTACCTGATAAATTATTGTAACGCACTAACCAGATCTGTGGTTGACTTTAAGAGGATTTATTGATTTTACATGAACCTTTTTCAATTTTTGTAAATTTTCAAGGAGTCATATCAATTTTTCATAATTTGTAAGGACTTATGTGAATGTTATTTATCGGAGTTTTATTTAGTAAACGAAATATTCTTGAAATGTTTCCTGCAAACTGATGACAATTTAACTAAGAGACTAAATCCATTAATCATACATACTTTCTGTAAACATGTGATGATTTTAAAACCGATCTAGCTAATTTTTCTAGGATTCATATTGGTTTTCCCAAAATAGAAGGGAAATGTTGACAATGTAGTGAACTGCTCTTACTAAAAAAAAAAAACCTAAAAATAATAAGCAATGGGATACAAGAATCTAAAAATAAATTTAAATATTTAAAAAATCTAAAAATAATTCTGGAGTTGCAAGAGTATTTAATTTCCTCTTAAAACTTATATCTCCACCTAAGAAACAAGAAGAAATCTTTGTCAGGATACAAAATATATACAACGGCGACACATAGGGCCAATTCCGTCGTCCGCAAGCAGATGGAGTCAACGGTTGTCCTGCTTCCCGCGGAACCACAAAAAAGAGTCAACAGTTCTGTCTACGTGTCTAACTTCTATTTGTCCTTTGACTGCAACGGCTACTCCCTTCCCTATCCACCGTGGGCCCCACTCGGAGGACATTTTGAACAAAACACCCTCCAATGTAAACAATAACAGAAAAGTAATAGCGAGGTCCGTTTTTGTCTGGGGTTCCACTTCAGATCTCATCGGCTCTATTGATCAGACGGTCAATTTTGGTGATCTTATTTTCTCTTGTGTTTTTTTTTATATTATAAATAAAGCCTTTTTTTATTTTTATTATTATTTTTAACTCCCAAGACCTGTGTTGGTCTTCTTTCTGCCTTTTCTTTTCTCTTACTTTATTTTAATTTATTTATTTTTTCATGACTTTTGAATACTGTATAAAGAAATCAAAAGGGGAAGAATTTCTATTTTATTTTGGGTCTGTTATGTCACCTTTTTCAATCTCGCAAGGGAGGCAACCATGGAAAGAACAATCTGAGTGGGTATGTTTTTTTTCTTTTTTTGGCACATACATATTGGTATTGAATTTAAAGGTGAAATTTTTTAAATCAATCTATGTTTCCTTGTTTTTTTTTTTTCTGTTGTGTTTGATCAGGAATTCAGGTTTTTCCATGTGGGCTTTCCCTGTTTTGGCTGAATTTCTTTCTCTGCCATTTTTTCATGGATCAGATCATGGAAACCAGATCAAAATCTCATGTGGGTCTCACTTGTTTTTAATCGGTGTTTGTTAATCTGTGATGGGTTCTTCGGAGATCTTTCATTTCACCTGATTTTGTTGTGGGTCTGGCTTTTGGGTTTCTAGGGTTTCTGGAAGAACAGCTATGATGGTCATCTTTTATTTCATTCACTGCACTTCCATGGGTTGTGAATCTTCTCCCTTTTTCAGGCCCTTGTGCATGATGGGTCTTTGAAAGCTCCCTCTTTGAGCTTGGTTTAAGTTTTTTTTAGGGTTTTTTTTGTTGTTCTTTCAAGTTTTCAAATATGAAAATAGAGGAAGTAGAGCAAGCCAACAGAGCTGCTGTGGAGTGTTGTCACAGGGTTTTAAATCTTCTGACACAGCCCCAAGAGCAGCTCCAGTACCGGAATTTAATGGCTGAAACAGGAGAGGCTGTGCTCAAGTTCAAGAGAGTAGTCTCTCTGTTGAGCAACAATGGTGTCGGGCATGGGAGGGTGAGGAGATCCAACAAGATTCAATCACAGTTCCATCACAAGCTTTTCTCTGATGACCACACGATGACCAGAACAGACTCCTCATCCAGCCAACAAAAGAGCTTCCTTGAAAACCCAATATTGGATTTGGATCCCTCTTCCAAGAACAGTCCTCTTCAGTTTCAGTTCCTTAAGCAGCAGCAGAAACAGAGGTTTCAGATGCAGCAAGAGATGAAAATCCGGGCTGATATGATGTTTCGAAGGAGCAATAGTGGGATAAACCTCAAATTTGAGAGTTCGAGTTGTGCTCCGACCGCATCTTCTTCGGCGAGATCGTTCGTGTCGTCGTTGAGTATGGATGGGAGCGTGGCGAGCTTAGATGGAAAGTCGGGGTTTCACCTTTTAGGGGCGTCTCATCAGTCGTCTGATCGAAACTTGGTGCCGAAGAAGAGGTGTTCTGGGAAAGGGGAGGATGGGAAATGTGCGACCGGTGGCAGGTGCCATTGCTCGAAGAGAAGGTAAACATAGGAAAATGTTAGACATAAGTCCTACTTACAGCCTGCAGTCCGCTCTAGTTTGATTTTTTTTTAAAATAATACATCATCTGAGAAGGTACATATACTCTAATGAATTGCATGGACCCATTTAGGAAAGTGAAAAATTATATACTTTGTCTAACGAGGTATATAACAGCGCCCTATGTAATAATGAGACTGAGAAAATTATATACTCTAACGAGGTATATTTTTTGTGGGACAGTGATTGTAGCATATGAGACTATGGCCGAGGCTGTAAACAAGACTATGTAACAACACCCTAAAAATGTGAAAATTATGCTAAATTCATTGTACAACCTCGTTGCAGTCTTCACCCGTTTTGATTTTTTTTAAGTATATACTTGACTAATAGAGTACATTCTTTTATAAAAGTAAAATACATGATCATATGAATTGAATGCATATAATTTTAATTTTTCATTATAAAGCATATACTAACATAATGGAGTATATAATACATATTGCATTGGGCGATTTCATATACTGCGATAGTGATTTGACGACTGCTAATGGGGTTGCAGCATTGATTGAGTGCATCATTGGCCAAAAAATATTGGAACTGATGTTTATTGGAAAATGTTATGCTTAGTCCTTTTTACCACTCTGTTTGCAGTTTGAACATATTTAGATTTTTTAAAGTAAATACTTGAATATTTGACTGATGAAGTACATTCTTTCATTAAAAAGAAATACATATTCAAATGGATTGAATGCATATATTTTTACATTTTTTTAATAGAGCATGTACTAACATAGTGGGGTATATCATGCATTGGAGGGTTTCATATATTATGTTAGTAACTTGGTGACTACAAATGAGGTTGCAAAACATATTGAGTGCATTAGTGCCCAAAAATATTGAAGTGGTTGTTTATTCTATAATTGGTGATCTTTTGAATTGGATGTTGGATGTGTGTTTTGTAGGAAGCTGAGGGTGAAGAAGTCGATCAGGGTGCCAGCTATCAGTAACAAGCTGGCTGATATTCCTCCTGATGAGTACTCGTGGAGAAAGTATGGGCAGAAGCCAATCAAAGGTTCTCCACACCCTAGGTAAACTGTTGTTTGAATCCATCTCTTTGTGACTGAATATAGTTTATACATGGACATTGATACAAGTGTCTTTGTTTGCCATAATATAAGGTCCCAAGATATCAAACTTCCTTATAATAATATACTGGAGAATTAGTTATGCAAATATATATATCGAATGAGAAAGAGCTATATGAGCTATAGCTTGAGATCAACTGTTCCTAAATGTATATAGATTGAGTTTAGGTTCCTAAACTGTTCTAGTTATGGGTTGATTCCAAAAAAAATTGTTGACTGAAACTGTTTACCATTTTGGGGTGTTTGTTTGATATTAAGTCTTAGGGTTAAAGACATCTAAGTCCCTACAAACATGGGAAAATCCATATAAGTCCCTACAAACATGGGAAAATCCATATAAGTCCCTGAAAACTCACAAAAACCCAATAATCATCCCTGAGTTAAATTTTCATTCAAATTTAACGGAATATTTCCATAATATTCCATCACATATAATTGTGTAGACATTGAAGTCCCTATAAACAGTCATAAAGACAAATTAGTCCTTGCAAAAGACAAAATGCCCCTGAAAGATTTTTACATTAATTTGTGTACATATTGCAGTCCATATAAACAATGATAAAGACAAATTAGTCCCTACAAAAGACAAAATTGCACCTGAAATACTTTTACATTTAATTGGATAGATATTACAGTCCTTATAACAATTGTAAAAACAAATTGGTCTTTGTAAAAGATAAAAATACCTCTGAAAGATTTTAATTGTAAAAATCTTTCAAGGGCATTTTGGTCTTTTACCAGGACCAATTTATTTTTGTGATTGTTTATAAGGACTGTAATGTCTACTAATTAAATGTAAAAGTCTTTCAGGGGCAATTTTATCTTTTGCAGGGACTAATTTGCCTTTATGATTGTTTATAGACTTCAATGTCTACATAATCATATGTGATGGAATATTCTGGGAATATTCCATTAAGTTTGGATGAAAATTTAACTTAAGATGATTATTGGGTTTTTGTGAGTTTTCAGGGACTCGTACGTCTGTCCCAATTTTAGTAGGGACTTATATGGGTTTTTTCATGTTTGTAGGGACTTAAATGTCTTTAACCCTAAGTCTTAGAGGATCTTTAGATTGGAAATCGGTTGTATTTCCCAAAGATTTGGGGAGTTATTTCTTGTAGTTCATTACAGGAAACATTAGATTGACAGCTCCCTAGACTTTACTGATAGAGGATGTCCATGAGTCTCTTATTTGGCAATGCCTTTATTTATATATCAATAATTGTCAAAATTTAGTTTTAAGAGAAACCTTTGGTCACAAAATTCTGAGTTGAGCAATGATAAACCCAGAGCTTGATGCTCTGAAATTTTATCTTGTTTTTTTTTTCTAAGATTAATGTATGAGGATAGGGTCAATTTCCATATCTGGTGCTTAAATATGCAGATAAGATATGATGCATATTTGTTGATCAGTCACCCACCTTTCCTCACCATCTCCAGGTTTTGAGCAAAATAATTTGACCCATGAACCTTTTGGTGAAGATTTAAGTTCATTTGAAGTAAAACTAAACTGTTTTGCAACAACTGCAAGAAGCAATTCTGCCTGAATAGGTCATGTGGACTGATCTTCAATCTAGATAGCCATGGATTATAATTCACAGCTGTTAATCTGTTATTGCTTTAGTTGAAATGAAACCCTCATTGTTGCCTAGGACTAGCTATTACTTCCTCGTGACTAGCAGGACATGTGCAAGGTATAAGGTGTAGATAATATTGGTATAAGGTGAATTATAATTCATTCTATAGATGCACCGATTATTGAATATACTCATTCTATAGGTGCACCATTTATAGACCGTGTTGAATATACCCATTTATAGGCTGCTGTTCGTTCCATAGATGCAGTGATGCACAACAGTGTCAGCTAATTGTTTCATATTTATGCAGGGGATACTACAAATGTAGCAGCATGAGAGGTTGCCCGGCGCGAAAACATGTTGAGAGGTGCTTAGAAGATCCTTCGATGCTCATAGTCACGTACGAAGGAGAACATAACCATGCCAGGTTACACTCTCAATCTGCCCACACGTAATGGACTAATTGTTCTTCATCTTTGGACAATCACTTTTGGATTGGTTGGATTTGCTCCTGTAAAAATTTGAAACGTAGAACTCGAAAGTCAGTTTCTGACATTTGGGAATGAAGTCTTTTGGTATAATGCGGGAATTTAGGAAAGGCAAGCGAAAATGTTCACCACATAGAGCCAACATAGGAACTCTCTGTAGAGGAAAAACAGACACAGGCCAAAGATTGGGATGTTGTAAGAACTCTTAATAGAACAATCTGTTAACTGTTACATCATTAAATCAATCACTTCCCCCTCCCATTTTCCTTGCTTTTTTTCGATTTCATGTTGATCGTCGGAGTGTTTACCATTTCTGGTACATAACGTTAGAACAGTGAGAGAGATCTGCTGGGTCAATCTGTTTGAACGCTTTTGTATTGATGCAAAGACTTGATGACTAAGGAGTGAGGTGTCTTTAGTAGTTCTTCCATCTTCAGTGACCATACTAGAACTAATTTACATTAGAATTCAATGACCATGTTTTTTTTAAATTAAAAACAACACAAACACGGGGGTTCAACATGATCCTGAGTCGACTCGCACGGGTCAATGAACATCAGATGTATGTATGGCTATTGAGGAGCAGTAGTCAAGCACAGGGTGCTCATTGTGCTCTCCAAGCTGGAACTGTGGCTCCTTTTTGTTATCTTTCTCAATTTTTTTATTCATTGAAAGTGGAATTTGAGTAATCCAACTTGTCCGTCCTTGATAGTGAAGTCTTGAAAATGGTGGGGGAAGCTAAGCTATGATGTGTGTCTCAAATGACTAACATTCCTCCCAATTGCATTTCAACAATATGCTTGGAAGATGATGTGGAAGATATTGATTAGGTGGTTTGTTATTTGCAGCTTTAATTTTTTTTTTTCCATTCAAAAACATTTTTTTTCTAATGAACGAAGGAATTAAAAACAACTTTGGTTATGAATTTGGAAAAGTAAAAACTTTGGAAAATTAGATGAATTTGGATATAATTTTTTCTAAATGATGTCATTCAATTTATTGGGGCATGTATTGTACCTTTTATTTTATATATATATATATTGTTATAAATCTAAATAGAAAAAGAAGATTTAATATACCAACCAAATAGATGATCTACCAAAAGAGAAAAAGGATGGAGAGAGAGAGAGAAGTTTTTGTATTTCTTGTATTTTTCAATCTGTCTAGAATACAAACTATGCCTTTATTTATAGGCAAGAGACAATATCAAATGAGATTACAAATGGGATTTGATTTGATTAACCCATTAAATGAAGGATGGGAGGTTACAAAAGGATATAATGGTCATTCATATTTATAACACTCCCCCTTGGATGACCATCAATCATTATACTAAGGTAATTGCCTCATTAAAACCTTGCTTGGAAAACCCAGTGGAAAAAACCTAGACGAAGGAAAAAGAGTACAATTACTTGATCTTAGTAATGTTGGACACGTTTAATACTGCCTCATTAAAACCTTGCTAGGAAAACCCAGTGGGACAAAACCTAGACGAAGGAAAAAGAGTACAGTATATAAAAGATATCCATGATTGAATATAGTCACATTTATTAGTTACTCCCCCTGATTTAAGTAAGTATCAGATTGTCTGATGATTAAGTCGACGCATGCCAACTTCACGTACCATCTTCTGGAAGGTTGATTTTGGCAGGGCTTTAGTGAAGAGATCTGCAAGATTATTACTGGAACGGATCTGTTTGACTTCAATTTCATGATTCTTTTGGAGTTCATGTGTGTAGAAGAACTTCGGTGAAATGTGCTTAGTCCTATCTCCCTTGATGTAGCCTCCTTGGATTTGAGCAATGCATGCACTATTGTCTTCATATATGGTTGTAGGAATATTTGTTGTAGATGACAATCCACATGTGCTTTGAATATGTTGAATCAATGATCTCAGCCAAACACATTCTCTACTAGCTTCATGTAACGCCAATATTTCTGCATGGTTAGATGAGGTAGCTACCAATGTTTGCTTTGTAGATCTCCATGAGATAGCAGCATTGTTACTAAGATACACATAACCTGTCTGTGATCGACCTTTGTGAGGGTCAGAAAGATAACCTGCATCTGCATAGCCAACTAGATGTGAATCATTAGGTTTATCATTTGAATAAAATAAACCCAAATCGGTGGTTCCACGAAGGTATCTCATAATATGCTTGATACCATTCCAATGTCTGCGAGTCGGTGCAGAACTATATCTTGCTAAGAGATTGACTGAGAAAGCTATGTCTGGTCTCGTATATTGAGCCAAGTAAAGCAATGCACCAATAGCACTCAAATATGGTACTCCGGACCAAGAGTTGCCTCGTCTTTATCTTTAGGACGGTATGGGTCATTCTTAACGTCCAAGGATCGAACGACCATGGGTGTACTTAGGGGATGCGCTTTATCCATGTTAAAGCGTTGCAATACCTTTTCTATATATTTTGATTGGTGGATCAATATTCCACTAGAATTTTGTTCGATCTGCAAGCCGAGACAATATTTAGTTTTCCCAAGGTCTTTCATTTCGAATTCCTTTTTCAGACATTCTGCAGTTTTGTTGAGCTCTTCAGGAGTCCCAATTAAATTTATATCATCAACATAAACCGCTAAAATAGCAAATCCCTTATTGGATTTCTTTATAAAAACACATGGGCAAATGAGATTGTTTTCATATCCAGCTTTTATCAAATATTCACTAAGACGGTTGTACCACATTCTTCCAGATTGCTTTAAGCCGTACAATGAACGCCTTAGTTTTATTGAATACATACTCTTTGATTTTGCTTCAGGCAATTTATATCCTTCAGGGATTTTCATATAAATATCAGCATCTAAATTCCCGTATAGATAAGCTGTTACAACGTCCATTAGTCTCATATCGAGTTTTTCAGAAACTGCGAGACTTATTAGATAGCGGAACGTTATTGCATCCATGACTGGTGAGTAAGTTTCTTCATAGTCAATCCCAGGTTTCTGCAGGAAACCTTGTGCCACGAGACGTGCCTTATATCTAGTGATTTCATTTTTCTCATTTCTTTTTCTTACAAACACCCATTTGTAACCTACAGGGTTAACATCTTTTGGGGTCTGTACTATAGGTCCGAATACACCACGTTTTTCAAGAGAACCTAATTCTTCTTGAATAGCATCTTTCCACTTTGGCCAATCACTTCTTTTCGACATTCATTTATGCTACGTGGTTCGTTATCATCATTGCCCTTTGAAATTTCACTAGCTACTGCGAATGAAAAAATGTCATTGATGATCATTTCTTTACGATTCCACATTTCTCTTGAATGCGCATAAAATATGGAGACCTCATTATTATTAGGTACATTTTTCTCTTCAGGAGTTTGCATAGCCACTTCAGGGACTCGTGTCTCTTCAGGGACATTATACTCTTCTGGAGTTTTAGAGAAAGTTGATTTGTTGTTCATAATCTCTTCTGGAGTATTATGTATACCTTCTTCTGGAGTATTATTAGGGCATGAGTTTTCATTTGATCTCCGCTTCCGGGGAGCTGAATCTTTAGAACCTACAGGTCTTCCACGCTTCTGGCGTGCAACGGATTCATTTGCCGTAGTTTGTCCTTTTGTGACATCTATTCGAGCTGGCACATTTGCAGCTGGTACATGTGATTTGGTTACTTTGGCTGCATCATTGAATGCATCAGGAATTTGATTTGCAATCTCCTGAAGATGCAATATTCTTCGTACTTCATTTTCGCATTGAGCGGTACGGGGGTCAAGATGAGACAAAGTGGAAGTGTTCCACGATAATTCTCGTCGTTCTTCAGGAACGGAACGTACTTCAGGTACGTTCTTTCCTCCCCCTAACGGCGGGAAGAGTGTCTCATCAAAATGACAATCAACAAACCTAGCAGTAAATACATCACATGTCAATGGTTCCATATAACGAATGATAGAAGGAGAATCATAACCAACATATATTCCCAAACGACGTTGGGGACCCATTTTTGTACGTTGTGGTGGTGGGATAGGAACTTGCACTGCGCAACCAAATTTACGCAAGTGTGAAATATTGGGTTGACAGCCTGACACAAGTTGTGAAGGTGAAAAAGGGTGATAAGCAGTAGGCCTAAGTTTAATTAACTTAGCAGCATGCAAGATAGCATGTCCCCAAGCAGACATGGGCAATTTAGATTGCATGAGTAAAGGTCTTGCAATAAGTTGCAAACGTTTGATCAAGATTCTGCTAGACCATTTTGCGTGTGAACATGGGGGACTGGGTGTTGAATATCAATACCTTGTGATAAACAATAATCATCAAAAATTTGAGAAGTAAATTCTCCTGCATTATCTAAGCGAATGGACTTAATGTAATGATCAGGAAAATGTGCTCTAAGTCTAATAATTTGAGCAAGTAATCTAGCAAATGCTAAATTACGAGTAGAGAGTAAGCAGACATGTGACCAACGAGTAGAAGCATCAATTAAAACCATAAAATATTTGAAAGGTCCACTATGAGGATGAATTGGGCCACAAATATCACCATGGATTCTTTGTAAAAATGATGGAGACTCAGATGCAATTTTAAGAAAAGAAGGTCTAGTGATAAGTTTACCTTGTGAGCAAGGGGTGCAAACATAATCACTAGGTAGTGTAAGGTGTTGGCTTGTCATAGAGTGTCCATTAGAATTGTTTATAATCCTTCGTAACATGGTGGCTCCAGGATGACCCAAACGGTCATGCCATAATATGAAGATATTTGGATCATTGAGCTTCGGGCTCATGACGGAGTGTATTTCTACAACACTAAGTGTTGTCTAGTATAACCCCATGGATAGTGCAGAGAATTTTTCTAGTGTAAGCTTCAGGCTTCCAACACTAGAAGTAATGCAGAGAAATTCTTTGTTACTTTCATTGTTTGTTTCAATATGGTACCCGTTCATCCTTATGTCTTTAAAACTAAGCAAATTTCTTTTAGAATTGCTTGAGTAAAGTGCATTCTGGATGAATAGGTGAGTACCATTTGGTAATATCACATGGGCTCTTCCGGAGCCTTCAATAATATTAACTAGTCCAGCAATGGTGGATACCTTAGCTGCATTGTATACCAATTCAGAGAAAAACTTCTGGTTTTTCAGAATGGTATGAGTTGTTGCACTATCTATCAGGCAAATTTCATTATTTGTTATAACTTCCCGATCCATACCAAAAATATTTACATATCCATCCAAAATTGGTCATACCATAATTTTAGAAGAGAAAAAAAAATTCGATCCAAATAAATTAAATCCTAAATTAGAAAAATAAATAATTTAGGATATCATAAATGACATACATAATAAAAAATATGTTCTATCATATATTTGTGAGAACTTCTGGTTCTATCATAATTTTGTAAGAACTTCTCGTTCTTAATATAAGATTAGAACTTCTGGTTCTATCATTATTTTGTAAAAACTTCTGGTTCTATTATTATTTTGTGAGAACTTCTGGTTCTACAAATAAGATTAGAACTTCTGGTTCTATTATTATTTTGTAAGAACTTCTGGTTCTTCATATAAGATTAGAACTTCTGGTTCTATTATTATTTTATAAGAACTTCTGGTTCTACATATAAAAATTGGAATTTGTGAGAACTTCTGGTTCTACACATAAAATTAGAATTTCTGAGAACTTCTGGTTCTACACATAGATGTATAATATTTCAATAATAATATTTAAGAAACTTTAAAATCTAGTAATAGATAATAAGTAGAGAGATCCAATAATAATAACAATTCGAGTATTGTTGCATGAAAAAGTAAGTACAATAAAGAACATGAACATGGATTCGTATTGAAAAAAAAATACCATAACATAAATATATGATCATGGGTTGCATGAAAAAAAAAAAATTTGCATATTCCCATACGGGTTGCATGGATTGAAAGAAAAAAAATTGCATACTACTGTTCATTGCATAAATGTATAATCATAACACATGTATATGGATCTTATTTAATTAACAGAATATCATCCTTCATAAATCATATAGATTGTGATTACTGTATAAAAAAATCCGTTTGAAAGAAAAAAAATTGAATCCATGATACAACATATTGTGAATCTAAATAGAAAACATCGTGCTGATAACGTGTTATAAATCTAAATAGAAAAAGAAGATTTAATATACCAACCAAAATAGATGATCTACCAAAAGAGAAAAAGGATGGAGAGAGAGAGAGAAGTTTTTGTATTTCTTGTATTTTTCAATCTGTCTAGAATACAAACTATGCCTTTATTTATAGGCAAGAGACAATATCAAATGAGATTACAAATGGGATTTGATTTGATTAACCCATTAAATGAAGGATGGGAGGTTACAAAAGGATATAAAGGTCATTCATATTTATAACATATATATATATATATATATATATATATGTGTGTGTGTGTGTGTGTGCGCGCGCGCGCGCGCGCGCGCCGACGATTAGGTGCGGTCAGTGCGGTGTGCGACGTGGGCCGTCCGATCGCGGGTCTATCACATCCAACGGTCGACGTGAATCACACCGGACCGTCCGATGCGATGGACCCGTGATCGCGCACCGCACCGACCGCACACCGCACGTAATTGTAACTCTATATATATATATATATATATATATATATATATATATATATATATATATATATAGGGAACCGATTACGTGCGGTGTGCGGTCGGTGCGGTGCGCGATCACGGGCCGTCGATCACGGGTCCATCGCATCGGACGGTCGGGTGCGATTCACGTCGACCGTTGGATGCGATGGACCCGCGATCGGACGGCCCACGTCGCGCACCGCACCGACCGCACACCGCACCTAATCGTCGGCATATATATATATATATATATGTCATTAGGAAGTGTATAATTTTTAAATAAAATGAAAACATTGACAATGCATTTTAGGTTGGAAACGGGGTGTGTGTAACATTTTTCTATTTTAAAAAGCCTTTTCTGTGCATGGTGGAGGCACCGGGGCAGTCTGGTTGGCTTTGTTTAATAGTTTATTGGATAAGATCATCTCAATATAGTAATTTCTTTTTATTTTTTTGTATATTAACTTCCACCATTTTATAAAAAAAACATTTCCAATCAGCATCTAGTAACATTGTATAATATGCACGAGTTAAGAGGCTAATGTGGTGTTGTCACTCTCAGGACACTTGATCTTTATTTAGATTACGTGAAATCACCTAACGCATATATAGATTATTAAAAAATATAAAAAAGTATGCACTATTCATTTGAATATGTCCTGAATTTTATTAGATAAATATATATTAAAAAAGATTTAAGATTACTAAACACAACATTTTAATATAAAATAATTGAAAAACAAACACACCCACCTAATGTAATTATGTTGACACATATGAGAACCAATGTTGCGTAGTTAATTTTCATGTATATCAGAAGGAAGTACCCTGTTTGTGTGGGTACTTCTTCATCTTTATAGTTTTTTTCTTTCCACCTTCTCACCCCTCATTTAGCTTTGAAATACTTAGATAGAGTCTTTTTTTTTAAAAAAAAAAAAATATTGCGTAGGTAATGCATATGTTGTTTGTGTATTGCGGAAGTTTTGGAAGTTTTGGCACTCCACGAATTGCATGTGTATTGATTTTGTCTTCTTCCTCGGCTTTGTTTTGGCTCCAAATGCATCATATATAGTGGTAATGAAGTGGTTTTTTTTTTCGCCAAACCTTATTCTTATCCCACATTTCACGGCACGCATCCAACTGGGACACGACACGACACCACCTTAACCCACATTAAAAGTGTCAAACATTTAATGAGATAAATATTTAATATAAGTTAGCCTATGCTATGAGGATAAAAGTAATTACATTTGATAATGTATTTTGTTATTTTTATTTTTTTATATTTTTATCCTTAACTTTGCATTTGGATCACACGAAGTAAAGTATGGGATAACTTCATTTTTTTTAAAAAAATATCAAGTCTACATTTTCTATTAAAGGAGCATTAACATTGTTGGTTTTGATTTTATAAAGTTTTTTGTTTTTGTTTTTTTTTTTAAATGACAGTCATAAATGTTGTCCATGTTTTACAAAATGAGGTTAAAAAATGAAGATAAAGTATATTCCATCTTTTACCTAGAACAAAATATCTCTACTTTTTCTCTCAAAATACGGAAAATTGTCCATGTTTTATCTCTTTTTTTTCTTATGTCACATGGGATAACATGTGATTTAATCCAATTATTTCCTTATCCTAGCCCCTTATCCTAATGTTAAACCAGGCCTTAGGGTTCGCCTTGATAGCTATACAGGGACATATAATAATCTATGTTAAATAAATAAATTTTTGTTTGGTTGTTTTATGTTATTCTCATTGCGAAACGTAAAAGTTACATTTTTGTTGTTTGATTCTCCTTAGATAAAGTGATGATAAGTGTTGGAGAAATGATAGATAATAGTTTATGATCTTTTAAATGATAACTATGCCCATGAATAAATGTGAGAAATGTGTACTGATTTGATAGATGTGATAATTTTTTTAAATGTGTGTGTCAAACTGTTAGATAAAATAAAGTTTTTAATATGATAGAGAAGAATATTTTTATCCATTGGTATAGATAAGCCAATTCTAACTTTTCTTTAAAATAGGTATCAGGCTTTATCTTAACTTATCCAAAGATAGTTATTGTGATTTATCTTGGGAAAACAAACAACGAATAAAGACTATTATCCAATATTAACCCCTATTCTTTGTTAACAGGGGCTTAAAAATAATGAATTGGACTGATCCACGAGACAATTTTAAGGTACCGTTTAGATATAGGCATAAATTATTCTGGGGTTAATGACTATTTTAAGAATAAATAATTGTACTAGTGAAATAAGTAATTTTATTTTTTGTTGTGCTTTTAATAATTAACTATGGATAAATTGTGGAGACTTGTAAGCCTTCTAATTTATAAGAGATGATGATAGTTGATTTTACATGTGAATCCGTTTATAGCAGTGAAATAAATTAAATGGAATAACACAATTCCATGGAGACCTAAAATATAAATAAAAATCTACTTTAATAATATATTTATCAAAAGCGTATATTTTCTTTTAAAAATAGAACGACAATTTATATTAATAAAAAATAAGGAAAATGATATGTCTAATCTCCATTACAGCCTCAATCGCAGTAAAACATGTTACAAAACGGACCGAGTGTATATTAAATTATTATAGTGTATGGGGCTCTAAAACAGATTGTAAAATGGATCGAGTGTATCAGCGCTCAAAAAATAAATCATCAAGAAAGGGTGGTGGGCTGGTAGAGTGATGGCGTGGTGGGGTCACTGGTGGGCCGTGGTGACATTAATAGTTTAGATCTTATTTAAGGCCCCATTTACCCAACTGTTTAATTATTAGGACCAACCTGAGACCCGTGGGTAGCAAACTCGTGGGTAGCAAACTCATGACTCTAGTCAAAAGATTCAATCCCATGCGGGTAATATATGTGCTAATAAATTTTCACATGTAGACAATCGGTTGAGGGGGAAAAAAACTGAGTAACAAAAATGAGTTTCAACTAAGCCTGTGTTTGAAACATTTAACTCACATTCACAGTGAAATTTCATCACTTGCAAGTTACATTTAGGTATTCTACTTCAAGTGATCTTTAATAAGAGTTGAGACTTTTTTCTTTTTTTTTGATATCGGAGGGACTCCTCGTGGCTGACCTTACGGTCGAGCTGGGAAAACTACCTCCGCCTGTTTGCCTCGGTCCCACGGAAAATTCTTTCGAATAATCGCCAACAAACAGGTGGGTAAGTCAGCGTCAAGACTCGAACCCAGGACCTATCGGTAACACCGCTAAACCCTGAATCGTTGTGCTATGGACACTGGGGACTGAGACTTTTGATCTGTTGGAACACTTTTTTTCACCTATCGAAGTTGAGGACTCGTGCATTAAGGAAATGTCAGTGAAACTATTCAATCTGACACAATTTGAACATTTCATTTTTTATCTGCCCATCTCTAGCCACCCCAAAAGAAGATGTCTTAAGCCAACTCTAGAATACTTGTTCTGATTAATGTATTATGAATCTTAAAAATTTAGATTTTACCAATTTTAAAAGATGAACACAAGATGAACATAGGAACATAGTAAGCACAAACTATACAATAAACTTTAACTAGAAAACAATTACAAGGAAGTGACACATGCTCACATAAAAATTATTCCTCTTGAGGCAAAAACAACTAATGAGTGCAGAACACAAAACAAATGGAGCAAAGCAGTCAGAAAAGAAGGCACGAGGTTACTTCACTTGGCATTAAAGTCCAGAGTGCAAACAGCAAAAAACACGATACTATCAATTATCAGATTAATGAATTTATGCCATAATTCTGCTCAAGCAATTTTCATGGGTTCCATCAGTCTTGGTTGAAAAATAAACAAGTAATCAATCCATATAGCAGCCACATTCCAACTATAGCTACTGATATTCACATGGGTGTATGTCTATTGATTGACTACTTCAAATTCTATTTAATGAATGTTTTTCGACAGTTAAAATAAGATTGAGATATATATTCATCCTAGTTGTATGTATAAGATTATTTTAACAACAGAATCCCACCAGAAACACTTTGTATGTATGATGATTATATTCACATGGTTCAGTACATGAACAAGGATGTATAGCAGTATAGTACACAAACATCACAATGTAACTTATACCCTAACCAGAAAGGCGTTTGTGAATTTCATGAAGGTCTATTTGCATAAAGAAACTAAACCCTATTTGGTCAAAGTACCCTCACTGATACCCTAGTCCCAGCAATACACCTCTAAAGTTGTGCATGAATGCCACTTTGAGGGGTATTCATGCACAACTTAAAATACATATTTAGTATGACTGAAGGGCATTCATGCTCATAAGGATATTGCTGGGAATGGGTTTTCAACTGGGTATCTTTACAAAATAGATATTTTCGGGGTATTTATGAAATAACCCTTTCATGTATTTCACAGAATCAAAAATTACATTTTGTTCTCCTAGTGACATTCTGATATATGTTCACCCTCATCATTTCAAAGTAGATGCATTAACTCCTCTCATTCCTGTTTGAATATCACCAACCAACTCTTGCCTTCCAGGCTTCCACAATTCAACTGTTGCTAACTTGATTTGTTTTTCCCCAAAAAAAGAACATCTGGAACAAAATTGATGGCTAAACTATAATAATCAAGCTTGACTATACAGAGCTGAAAATTTAAGCAAAATCTATAAGAACATGTCAACAAACAAAATCAAGTTTCAAGCAATAGGCTTTACAAGTACTTACCAAATAATTTTATTTTTATTTTTTTATATTAATTGGCTGTCAATATAAAGAATAACCAAACATTTGGTTGAAACAAAAGGCAACCCATTAAAGTAGCCTAGTTCATTTCACTTTGCCTCTTCTTTTACTTTTGAAGCTTTGTATTTTACATATAAAAATAGTAAAGTTTGATAAATAATAAGCACAATAAATATCACTACCAACACACAGGTGAAAAAACACAAACCCAAAAACAAGGAAGATTTATATCATGATATCCATCTAGCTATGTTTGGCATGAGGGGTCTGATATGTAAACCTGAACATATCAACGAATGGAGACCAGTTAAGAAAACTCAAGCCACCAACTCTATGTAATCACATTAAGACATGAGTTTATGTTCACTGTTATATCAAGAATCATCAATATCTTTCTATTCCAGTTCCCAATGGAGTTGGCAATGCATGTTTTCCAATCCTCACAAAGTAATGAATGTAAATACTCATTCAATTATGTAAAATCTGTGTTTAGTAAAATAAACAAACATTCAGTTATGTAAAATCTGTGTTTAGTAAAATAAACAAACATTCAATTATATAAGATAAGGACACTGTTGGTTTGGATCCATAGCTCAATAGGTGACAACAAAATTTACAACCATAAGGTCTTGGGTTCAAATCCTACCACTTAATCATCCCAAAAAAAAAAAAAAAAAACCACAATGAACTGCCATTGTATTTCAATCCCATTTTCAGTAATTAAAAACCCAATCAAGTTCACCAAAACAACCATAACATCAAATTCTAAAATAACCCATATGAGATATACTAAAAGACACTAAAACTATAATCTTGAACAAAACCCATGATAGATTAAATCAATAAAGGCAGGAAATTTTAGAACCCATTCGAAGAGAAAAAGCCAAGAAAGGATTCAATTGGACCCATTGATTGCCCGACGCCTTCTTCTGCGAGTCAGACGCTTCCACGGCTGAAGAACAGAGTCCCTGTACTTCGAAGGCATCGACATAGCCCTCCGTCGGCTTCTTATCGCCTCCGGAGCTGCATCGACGTCTTCCTCTCTCACATTCACAGCCTCCTCTTTTGCTTCCACTTCATTGAACGCCGTCCGATGAGCGACGTGAAGAACCGCCATCGCTAGAAGGTCGAGGCCTTCGCAACGTATAAAGGGATTGCAATTCAATGGAGGTGGAGCAGAAGTAGTAGTTGTTGTAGTGATGGGGTTGACAAATGTGGGTGAATTCATTAAAGATGTTCGGATCACTGTTTCAATTGAAATATGAAAATGGGGAGATTGAAAAGTGAGTAAAAAGTGAGAGGTTTGATTGAAAAGATTGAATTTTTTATGTGGGTTTGTAGGATACGAAGAGGTGGATTGAATTTTTTGTTTTTTTGGAAGATGAATTGAAGAAGAGAGATACAACAGCAATGGAAGATTTGAGGGGGCTTTTTTTTATGTATTCTTTTTCTTTTTTCACCTTTTTTTTTTTTTCCTGTAAACATGTTTGGGTATAATGTTATCCAGGAGCTGTTTGGATTGGCGAGCAATATCGGAAGTCAAGTAATTCTGCTTAAAAATCCATATGGGACAAGACTCAAGAAAATGATACGCCCAGTTACAGATGCAGTTTTTATTTTTTTATATACTCAGCCATTGAAATATTAATTATTACACGAATTAAAATATATACTAAATTACATTAATATATTTTTTCTTTTGAAAAATAAAACAATTTGCAGCCCCATACAATATTGTAGGGGATGGAAATTTTTGGGATCCAATC